>PVIJ01007286.1:0-83920 GCA_004024925.1 Scalopus aquaticus | reverse complement strand
AAAAAATGGGAAAAGGCACAAATAAATAGAATCATAAATGAAAGAGCACACAGCAGAAATCAAAAGAATAATCAGACACTACTATGAACAGTTATATGCAAACAAGTTCAACAACCTAGAAGAGATGGGCAAATTCCTAGAACTATACAAACATCCTAAGCTAAATCAAGAAGAAATAACAGACCAATTACAAGCAGTGAAATTGAAACAGTAATCAAAACCCTCCCCCAAAACAAAAGCCCAGGACCAGATGGTTTCACAAATGAATTCTACCAAACATTCAGAAATGAACAAGGGCAATACAAAAAAAGAAAACTACAGGCCAATATCTCTAATGAACACTGATGCAAAAATCCTCAATAAAATCTTAGCTAATAGAATTCAACAAGGCATCAAAAAGATAATTCACCACCACCAAGTGGGATTTATTCCAGGAGCACAAGAATGGTTCAACATCAGAAAATCAATTAATGTAATCTAACACATCAACAACAACAACAACAAAATAAAAAAACACATGATCATATCAATAGATGCTGAGAAAGCAGTTGACAAAGTCCAACACCCATTTATAATGATAGTCCTCAAAATTCTAGGGATAGAAGGAACATACTTCAACATGATAAAGGCCATATACAACAAACCCACAGTCAATATCATCCTCAACAGTGAAAAGCTAAAAGCCTTTCCCCTGAAATCTGGAACAAGACAAGGATGTCCACTGTCACTACTGCTCTTCAATATAGTACTGGAAGTCCTAGCCAGAGCAATAAGACAAGAGAAAGGCATACAAGGAATCCAGATAGGGAAAGAAGAAATAAAGCTTTCACTATTTGCTGATGATATGATAATAAATATAGAGAACCGTAAAAACTCCACAGAAAAACTAATCAAAATAATCAACGAATTTAGTAAAGTAGTGGGATACAAAATCAATACACAAAAGTCAGTAGCCTTCCTATATGCAAATAATCAATCTGAAGAAGAGGAAATCAAGAAAACCACCTCTTTTACAATTGAAACAAAAAAAATCAAATACCTGGGAATAAATCTAACAAAAGAAGCGAAGGGCTATACAAAGAAAACTATAAAACATTATTAAAAGAAATAGAAGACCACAAAGAAATGGAAAGACATCCCCTGCTCATGGATAGGAAGAATTTACATTATCAAAATGGCCATACTACAGAAAGTAATTTACAGATTCAATGCTACTCCAATAAAAATCTCAATGACATACTTCAAGAGACAGAATGAATACTGATGAAGTTTATTTGGAATCACAAAAAACCTCGAATAGCCAAAGCCCTCCTGATCAAAAAGGAGAATGGAGGTATCACCCTCCCAGACTTCAAACTGTACTACAAAGCCATAATAATTAAGACTGTATGGTACTGGAACAAAAATAGACACACAGATCAATGGAATTGAATCGAGAACCCAGAAATCAACCCACATATATATGGACAATTAATCTTTGATAAAGGTGCAAAGAATATTCAGTAGAACAAGGACAGTTTGTTCAACAAATGGTGCTGGGAAAACTGGACCACTACATGCAGAAAAATGAAACTAGACTACTACCTCACACCATGCATGAAAATCAATTCAAAATGGATAAGAGACTTGGACATAAGACCTGAAACCATAAAATATATAGAAGAAAACATAGGCAAAACAATACATGACATCCACCTTAGTAACATTTTTAAAGACACATCCCCCAAAGCAAGGATAGTGAAGGAAAAGATAAATAGCTGGGATTACATCAAACTGAAAAGCTTCTGTACAGCAAAAGAAACATTAATCAGAACCAAGAAACAGCCTACAGACTGGGAAAAAAAAATTTGCACTCCAAGCAATAGACAAAGGACTGATCACAAAAATCTACAAAGAACTCACACGATTCAACAAAAACAAAGCAAAAAATCAGTCAAAAAACGGGCAGAAGAACTTAAAAGACACTTCTCTAAAGAAGAAATGCAAATGGCCAATAGGCATATGAAAAAATGTTCAATATCCCTCATAATCAGGGAAATGCAAATAAAAACCACGATGAGATACCACTTTACACCAGCAAAAATGGCACGTGTTAAAAAAAAAAAGGGAACAACAAATGTTGGCGAGGATATGGAGAAAAAGGAACTCTCCTACACTGCTGGTGGGAATGCAAACTGGTCCAACCACTGTGGAAAGCCGTATGGCGGTTCCTCAAATTGCTAAAAATGGAGGCTCCATACGACCCAGTAATACCACTTCTGGGAATCTACCCAAAGGACACAGAAACATTAATCCAAAAAGAGACATGCACCCGTATGTTTATTGCAGCATTGTCCACAATAGCTAAAATATGGAAGCAACCCAGATGCCCAAAAATAGATGACTGGATCAAGATGTGGTATATGTACAGAATGGAATACTATTCAGCTTCAGAAAAGATAAACATATGCAATTCACAGCAAAATGGATGGAGCTAGAAGGGATAATGCTCAGCGAAATAAGCCAGAAAGAAAGAGAAAAATATCGAATGGTTTCACTTCTAACCAGAATATAGGCGAACCAAACAAGAAAGAGACATCCAGCAAAGGAGGGGGAGGATAAGGGCTCAAAAAGGGGTAGAAAAGAGTACAAGGGACTATGGTGATGGTTCACGGGTGAATTGGTGGTGGGTAACCTATGGGGAATACACAATAATGTAAAAAAATATGAATAATAATAAAAATGTGGTATACAAAAAAATATATAAATAAATAACCACCCTAAATGGAAATGGACTGAACTCAACAGTTAAAAAGGCACAGAGTATCTGGTTGCATTGGAAACTGAAACTCAACTTTCTGTTTTCACCAGGAGGCCCATTTGAACTCCAGGATGAACATAGTAAGGAAAAAGGTTGGAAAACAATTCTACAAGAACATGGGATGCAGAAAAAGACAGGTACGGCTATACTCATATCAGATAAAACAGACTTCCAACTAAAAAACTGTAACAAGAAACTAGGATAGACTTTATATAATGATTAAGGGATCAATACATCAGGAAGACAATACACATCAACATATATTCACCAAATGTAGGAGCATCAAAATATAAGACAACTATTAATAAATCTAAAAATAAACATTGATTGGCAAAATAAAAATAGGGAATTCAACACCTGACATTCAATGGACAGATCAACGAGGCAGAAAATCAACAAGAAATCAATTGCCTAAAATGAGTGGTTAGGTCATATGGCCTTAATATTCATTGTACACTGTACCCTCCAAAACTGAATACATATTCTTCTCAAATTTACATGGAGTGTTATGAGGATAGACCATATGTTGGGTTACAAAGCAAGTATAGATAAATTCATGAAGATTGAATCAAATCAAGTTCTTTGATCACAATGTATCAAACTAGAAAGGAGACGTGGGAAAAATTCTAATATGTGGAGACCGAACCACATACTACTAATGACTATTGGGTTAATGAAGATACCAAAAGAAGAAATTAAAATATAACTGGAGTCTAATGAAAATGAAGACCCAAGTTACCACAATTTGCACTCCTATGTTTATTGCAGCACTGTTTACACTTGCCAAATTATGGAAAAGACTTCAGTGTGGATAAAGATGCGGTATAATGTACAGAATGGAATACTATACAGCTATAAAAGGTGAAATTCTGCCATTTGCAACATTGGTGGACCAAGTGAGTATTATGCTTAGTGAAATAAGCTAGACATAAACAAACACTGTATTATTTCACTCAATTGTGGTATATAGAGAAGACAAACAGAGGAATGAAATAAAACAAAAATAAACGTTTGGACTATAAGTCCAACTAATTTTTACCAGAAGGGAAAGAACATGGAGGTGGGTAAATAGAAACAAATGTGGTTATAATGAAGAATAATATTGGACATTTAGTAGTGAACTTAATGTATTATTATACATGTTGAGTCTCAATGATACACCTGAAACATATAATGTTGTAATGCAATGTCGTGTCAATTAAAAAAAAGCTGAAATAAAAACCAAAAAAGTGCATAAGCACAACTAAAAGAAAACTTAAAAAATCTGAGCAATCTAAAAATACACATACAACAAAACAAAACTAAACTGACAACTACAAATTAGAGATATTCTGCAGAGGGGGAGAGGGATCAAAATGAGGGTGGGAAGAGCACAAGGGATTATGGTGATGATGCACAGGTGAATTGGTGGTGGAAATTCTAGGGGGACTACCCCTGGGAAAAGAAAGCAAACATATGTATAAATAAAAAATATCCAAGCAATTTCTATTAATTTTGTGATATCCTTTCCCTACCTTAGAAGAGTCATTCCTGCTTTAGGAGGGTATTTTCACATGATTCATGTTGAACTGGCCTTTAAAAGCTTTTCTGGTTTGAAAGGTGTTAGAGAAATGACTGAAAGTAGTACCTTCCCTTTCCAGTAGCATCTGAGTTTTTTAAAAAAATTATTTATTTATTTTAAGATTTATTTATTTATACAGACAAGCTGGGGTACAGGCCAGAGGTGTGGGGTAGCGAGAGGTTTCACCAGAGACAGAGTGGAGAGCAGAACAGGCAGATCAGAAATACACTGCTGAGGGGAGCAGCGGGCGAGGCAGGAGAGGTCTGCCGCGCCATGTGGGATTCTCCCCGGCTGGGTGTTGAACTTGCATCGCCGCTGCCCACAGCTCCACAGCACAGCACTTAACAGCTGCGCCACCAGGGAGGCCCAAAAAAATTTATTTCTTTATGCTTACAAGAGCTGGGGTGTAGGTGGTGAGAGGATTCACCAGAGACAGAGTGGGGAGCAGAATAGGCAGATTGACTGAAATACACTGCTGAAGGGAGCAGCAGGTGAGGCAGGAGAGGTCTGCTGTGCCATGGGGAAGCTCTCTGGCTGGGCATCTAACTTGTGCTATAGTGGCTGCAGATAGCTTCATAGTGCTGAGACTTAACCCCTTGTGCCACCAGGGAGGCCCCAGCATTTGAATTTTAATTAGAGATTCACAGCCCTAGAGTTTCAGAGATTGGCAAGATTAAGTAAAAGCATGTTTTAGATATGGAGCCAAAGGGACTTTTTACCACATTCCCATGGTAAAAACTCCTGAAGACAGAAAATGTCTTTGAGACCAAAGGACTAGATCTTTCTTTCCTGGTATTTTAACACCTGAGAAATCAAGAGGGTTCGTGCGCGCGCGTGTGTGTGTGTGTGTGTGTGTGTGTGTGTGTGTTTTATTTTGTAGAAGGGGGAAAAACATATAGGCTCTTTCCAGGATGTCACATAGAAATTAGAGCTAGACTAAACCCTTGAAGTCAAATCAAATCTCTAGATTTCATAAATGAAATAACAGAGTTCTTTATTGGTAGTGACTTAACCAAAAAATTACGAACTGTTTGGTTGGAGAATTAGGTATAAGTCTAACTTTAGGTTTCATTTTTTCAGTTCTGTGCTACTTGTTTCATAGCAGGTGAATAGTTACTTACACTACCAATTGATAATATTGTTCCTATAGGCACACAGTAGGGGACTTCCTCGCTTTGCTTTGGCACTCATACTTGAGGATGCAGTGCTCATATGCCCTGGTCTCTCTCTACCCTTCAAACTCACTCCATGGTATGAAACACCCACTGATGATCAATTGCTGGTGCCCATCCTCAGTAGCACAACTGCACATGAATACGCAAGGAAGTGATCCCCACCTGGGGGTTTAAACCTAAAGTATCTAACATGACTCTCTCCATAGACTAAATCCTCTAGTGAGTTCCTCCCTTCTGTTATAACCACTGTGCCATATTTGTTTGCAGTTTTCTTAAGGCATAGTTGACATATAAATAATTGCACATATTAAAAATTTATTTTTGACATTTTGGGCAATTTATTTTATTTTAAAATTTATTTTTGTATACAAGCTGAGGTGCAGGCCAGAGGTGTGGGGCGGTGAGAGGGTTCACCAGAGACAGAGTGGGGAGCAGAACAGGCTGATGGACCGAAATACACTGCTGAGGGGAGCAACGGGCACCTCCACAGCGCTGCACTTAACCCGTTGTGCCACCAGGGAGGCCCCATTTTGGGCAATTTATAACTTTATTTGACAATCATGGTAACTTTTCATCCACAGTGACTTGACTGTCTATAGATTTTTAAAATGGTGACAAGAACATAGGTAACCAATGTATACAACTTGTTAGGTGAGACTTCTTTCTCATTTGATTTTCTGGACAACTGCACATGGATAAAGTATGGGGCATTCCTTTTTCCTTTAGCCCAAACAATTTTGTTGAGTCTGGAGTCAATGACAGATTAGGAGCGCCCATCTCCTTCATGGCAAATTTACAGATCTCTTTGAGTGCTCGAGAGGCATGCTTTTTGAAACCCACTCCATGGATGTACTTATAAATGTTGGAGGTATATCTTTTGGCCACTTCTTCATTGAAGCATAACAGCCTTTCTCACCATTCTTCTTTCAGGCATGGATGGGAAAGGAAACTGTCATTTGTATATACTAATGAGCCCATCACCAGAATTAAGAGAAAAAACATTTTTACCACCCCAAAATGTTCCTCATACTGTTTTAATATATCTCTGCTTTTCACCACCCTCCCTCTTGCTGGTTCCTTCTTCCTTTCTTGACTTGGTTTGATAGTGTTAAAATATTCCAATCCAGAAAGGTCTGATTCTCTGGATCTGAGTGAAGAGTAGAAAATTACCCTTGGGCCTTGCTTCCTTCCTCTTTTGAAAAGCCAGGCCCTCCCCAATATTTTTATTTGCAGCTATATGTAACTTCCAGACTAGATCAAGGGACTTAAGAAAGGAACAGGGAGGTTGGAACACTTCTATAAATTGTTAGGAAGATTCTAAAGTTATAAATTACAGGGCAAAAACATGTTTCTTAAGGACATATTTATTTTCTACTATAAACAGAATTGAAAAGTAATCAAAAGAAGAAAATTTGCATAATTCCACTATTCTAATTGAATACTATCAATCTTTAGGCATGTTTTCATTCCTGTTTCTTCTTTCACCAGGAAAAAATTCTTTATTGAAAACTTTGAATGCGATTTTTGAGTTTTGGTGTTTAACCTTTTTTTCTCTACATACCTCAGGCACAGCCATCACATTTCAGCCTTATAAGCAAGAGGTATCTATTATCTCAGGTTCAGAGAAAGAATTAATGTGTTTTCTCAGAAGTGTCTGTAGTATACTATTAAGAACAAAATTTCCTTACTGTGGTTCTGTTACATGTTCTAGAGAATCAGAATCTCCAAAGATAGAGAACTATTTCTTTATGGAACAAAAATTTATAGTAAGAAAGAATAACCGTACAGAGAGGTCTAACTGCCCTAACGAAAGGTATACCATTGGAGAGTGGGTAGGTATTAGGGACGAGGAAGCTAACTTCTGAGTGTACTTGTCTACGTCTACCCTGAACTTAGCGTCCACGTCCTTAAAATCACCAGTTCCCCCCACTACACCAGAATAATTCACTTTATTAATATTGATTTTCTATGTTCAATACTCTAGATACCCTATTGACCAATTAGCATGCTATGCAGTCCACTCCGTATTTATTGGAGGTAGTGAGGTGGAATAGAATATGTGCTGCTCTGGGAGTCAAGAAACCCTAGCACAGAGTAGGCACACAGCAAATATTCATTAAATCCAGTGGATAGGAATTCTAGTCATAGATTTTGCCATTAACTTACTGGAAAGCTGGTAACTATTTGAAGAGAAATAGAGTTTAAATTGATTTATCTTTATCACCATCCCTCAATATGTAGATATCGGCTAAGAGAAAGGAATTGGTTAATCAAAGATATTCAAGTCCCTGTAGTCTCTAGTTACTTAAGCTACAAAGTGAGTATAGCAACTCTTGCCTATCTCCTAGGAGTACTAGGCCAAATAATACAAATACGAGATGAGAAAGTGCATTGAAAAGTATAAAATATTACACAGATGTAGACATCATTGCCTATGCGTTGGAAAATAAGGGGTTAAGACTGCATTCTTAGGTAGTAATTAGGAACTTCACTGGCTGTTGTTTAAGGAGCTGTGTGCAATTTCAATGGCATCATTAAATAGCACATGAACAGAAAGAGGTGCTGACTAGAGACTGAGGAAGAAAATTCTTATGCAACTAGGGGTTCTCATCAGCATCCACAGTTGTCTACCTTTGTGTCTGTGGAAAGTGATCTGATTGCTCATATCAGCACCTCCCTATTAGCAAAATTAGCAATTGATTACTTCCTCATAAGAGTGTTGTGAAGATGAATGGGGGAAAAGCATATGATAATTCCAAAAGGCTGGATGAAAGATAAAAGGGTTTTTCCTTAAACATTTTCAAGATTAAATGAGAGTATATAAAAAATAAACCATCTTTCTGAGATTTTGAAATGGAAGGGAGGACAAAGTTCTTACCTCCAGCACCAGAACTGATAGCTGTACCTAAGATTCTAATATCTTGATAAGGGAAAAGAAAATTGTGCTCTGATTACTTTCTTACTTTAATCAAACTTTCTTGTAAACTATATTACTTTAAAATGACTCAAAGCCCAGCATTTGGCCATTTCCCTATGCAAATAGCATACTGGACCAACACCAAAAACTCCAGACAACTAGTTTTGTGTTTGTAACCTATAAACCTATGTTTATAACCAGCTCCTTGGGCCACACCGCATTGATATCACACGACGTGGGTGAAACTGAATAGGTTGCAAGGTCATGACAGGGAGAGATTATAGACTAGTACACTGTTCTTGTGCTCGTGTTAATCTGACTGCCATGGAACTATAACTATACATGGAGTAGAAAAGCACAAAGGGGGAAGAACTTTGTGTGTTGGAGCTCTGTCTTTCTTACGTTTCAACCAACCTGATGGGTGCTGTTCTAGTCTGATTTCACTGTTTTGGAAAAATTTGAAATTGACCCTGAAGACTGGAAGTTCTGAGATGAGATAATTGATGCCAGATCAGTATGACAAAAGGAAAAAATTATCTTTAAAAATTTTTTTTCTTAACCTGTGAAATAGATTAATAATCACCTCCTACTGATTTTATAAACATTAGTCTTGTTATGTAAACACTGTTAGCTTTTGAACTAAACACTTGGAAAGGTAGCTAGAGACATAAATTTCTGCTTACCTTTTTCTCAGTCCCACCAAGTTAGCATATAAGATCATAGCCGGCATCAAATAGCACACAAGTGCATATACACAAATGTGCCCCTTGGCAGACCTGTTTTTTTGCAGTCTGTTCACAAACAAGTTTTTGAAATTGTGAATAGAATTGCAAGGGTCTGTGATAGCAGCTTCTAATAATATAGCTTTACTACCAAGCTTCCTGAGTGGCTGATATGTAACAGGAGTTTATTTGGGATGGTTTCTAATACTAAGTGACCCCTGAATTATCTTCAACCCATTGCACATTCACTTTTTCTGAATACAGCCTCACAAGGAATTACATCCTGCCCCAAATCCCCTGGTGATATCTTAGAGACCAAAAGGACGATGCTAAGGGAAAGGCTCTATCAATTTCTCTTTGTCTTTTATTCAGAGACTATGACCTGCTGTATCTCAATAGGTTGAAATCCACAGACAGCAGATGGGGTGGTGAAAAAAGTGTTAGATATTTCCCCAGGGCTGATGGAGCCAGAGTCACTTTGCACTGAGCCACCACTGTTCTCAAACTGGGAGATTTTCTTTTTGATCATCTTTCTCTCCTTGGCTCTGCGATTCTGAAACCAGATTTTCACCTGAAACACAAAATGCTTTTGATTTAATGGGGCAACATACTGAATGCAGTTTTCATAGTCATTGCTGATATTGTACATGGACTTTTGTGTTTACAAGGCCATTTCACATGTATCACCTCATCTGAGTCTCATGATGACCTTGTGAAGTCTGCCCATTTAACAGGTTAAAAATGCTGAGACTCAGAGAAGGTGAGTACCTTTTATGAGATGAAACTGAGCTCAAGTCCCAGGCTACTGACTCTGAATGTAGAGTTCTTTGTGTTACACCTTACCCACCGCATCTGTTACACAGGTGGAAATAAGTAATGATAGAATGGCAGATGCTGAAGTGTGGTGATAAAAGGGAGGCATTTAGATAACAAAGGTGATTATGATGTGTCATTAAAAGAAATTTCCTGAGGTTAATGAAACAGAACTGGAAGAACAAGGATGGTGAGATACTATATCTCTTATTATGATACCAATGTGCCTTCATACATGGTTGAAATGCAAGTTGGGATAAGGCAATACATGAATGCATTTTACAATTCTAGAATTTTGTAATTTCAGGTTTACTCCTAGACGTAAGTGAAAAAAAAAATCAGGTAGTTATATAATATCAAAGTCCAGTTAAATGGAAACCATCAACTCTTGCCATGATTTAATCTTCACTGAGTATCCATAGTAAGTTAAATTTGAGGCAGGCATCATAGTTTTATATGGACCATAAAAATGACATTTCCCATCCTGAATAACAGAAAATCTTCAGGTAGCAGCATTGGTGTTCGGGTAGCAGCATTGGCTTTCAGTTGTAGTTTGATATGAACCAGATAATTGTCATGACTTACAAATATATATCTTCTTCACCTATTGGTTTTAGACTTTTGGGGAACCAGATCAAGATTTTGACTTGACTGATCAATTCTGTGGGAGTTTTAATCATTTTCCACCTCCCATATTCCCTCTTCTTGCTTTTACACCTACATAGTGCATACCATATTCAATTTTTTATTAAACCCACCCACCAGTAGGATTAATGTAGGCTTTAGGAGAGCTTGGATAATGTCTTGATCTTGTTTTGTTTCCACTTCTGCTTCTAGACTTCCCTAAAACTTCAGCCTATTGAAATGACTATGAGACCTGTTGGATGTATGTCTGGTGTACCTGTCTCTCAGAAAGACCCAGGTTGACTGCCAGCTCTGATTTTCTCCGAATGGTGATGTATTTATTGCAGTGGAATTCCTTCTCCAGCTCCAACCTTTGATGATCAGTGTAAACCACACGATACTTTTCTTTTGTCCTGGTTTTCCCTGTTAGGGGAGAAAGCATTGCATTCAATCTTATTTTACTTCTTTGGAGGTTGTTTTGTTTGAAGGAAGCAAGGTCACTGTTCCCACCCTCGTCTAGTTTCATATATGAAATAAATATATTTATGAACCAAGTATGTCATATGTTTATATCTCCATCTGTCACTGCTGTATGTATACATTTCTGTTTGTATATCATTTGTATATATAAAAACTCTCGGCTACCCTTTTAAGTAATGCAGCACATGTCTGAGCCCCATTTGCATGTAAGTTGCATGAGGCTCAGTGTAGGTAAGAAAGTGACTTTGTGCTAGAACTGACTGGCAAGGACACAAGCACAGTCCCCATCCCAGACCATTGTGCTAAATGTCATTCCCAATTTAAACATGCTGGGATGACTAAAAATGACCCAAGTGTGGCAAGCCATTCTGTGTTCCTGATATTACTAGTTACATAGATTCACTAGAGAGAATTTAGTTTGAATAGTAATTTAAAAATATATATTTATTATCACTTAGATTCTGTTTTCTAGGATAGCCCTTATTACCTATTAAGAAAAAGTTTAGTGTTTTTTTTTTGGGGGGGGGCTTTATTCCCAACCAGATAGTGAATGAGAGAAGGAGGAAATGTTAACTCAAGTAGAATTAAAATGAGTATTCTAGGATTCTTTGCAGGAATGCACAAATATTTGCTTTGTGTTATACCATTTAACTAATTTTTCATGACCTCCTTCAAATAGAGTTTTATTTCTCCTTTCAAATTTTCCACACATGATAGGAAGATTTCTTTTTTTTCCTTTCAATTTTTCTAACCCCCTCCAAGATCTCCCTCCTTTCCTCTATGACTTTTGGCAAACTCCTTCTGATCCTCCCTAGTTGTTTTTGATGTGAGGTTTTGGGCAGCGATCTGTAGGACAAAGGTTTCTTTAAAGTGGGTCCCTAAACTCCGTTGAGGTGTTAAGATTCAGCTAAGGCCAAACAAAGGAGCTCCATAGCATCAGATCCCATCCTGAACCCTCTTTACATTCAGGAACACCAGCCAATTGGCTTGGAATTTACAAGCCCTAAACAAATGTCAGACACCCTTTTATCTCCTGGAAAGAAAAAAGACCTGAATCTAGAAACAAATTCTGAGTGGTATGTTTTAGGATTAAACTAAATGGCTAAAGAACTAAACAAAACTTTCCCCCTTAAAAACGAAAAATGATGAGTCAGTGAAACTAACTCAGAGGCCCAAGTTTTGAGCTGGTTTTCTGAATCCAAACAGACTCAGGAAACCAGGGGCCTGGTATTTGGTGTGTTACAATAGCAGAATGTATATTTGAGCCACAATTAAAACTTTGAAGTTTAATTTATTTCCAGAACCTCAGTTCTTAAGATGGAAATATATATTTTGAAGCGATGATTCCCAATCCGAAAGTGGCTAAATGATTAAATTCTAGCGTGAGGGAAAAGTTAAAATTCAACTTGTGCATGTCTGTGTTTTCCATTCTTTGGTAATCAGTAAATATAACCAGACTTCAAGAACTCAGGAAGGTTGCCGTTCTTCCCCACCCCCCATTGGTCATAAACTCCCCTCTTGCAGTTTCTTCTGAGGACAATAAAGTCAAGACCAGGCCTCTTTATTTGCCATGGAAATCCTCACCCTTTCCGGCAATATAACCCCTGAAGAAAGGAGGGATAAGGAAGAGCCAACTGCATATCAAAGGCATGTGAAGTGTTAAAAAGGATCTGTTGCCCCAAATCTGACAGATAAGACCTCAAACCTCAAGAAGACATAGCTCAGAGGGAAATATTGACTGCACAATTTACAAAGAGAAATGAATTCCCATTTCCTGGTGCTCCTCTTGCATCCCTTTCACCACCATCCCCATGTTCCTCCCCCACCCTGTCTCTTCCCCTTAAATGATGAAATTGGATTCAACAGGATTTGGACATTTTCTTAATAGAGCATAATGTTCATATCCTCATACCAAAGGACCAACAGAGAACAAAACATCCTAACTTTTTACTGTTCTTCTGGAGTCTATTTTCTTCTAGATTCTATGACTTTTTTGAATGTAAAGGATCTCCTTCTCTGGAGATACTGTGAGTGAATTTAGGAAAGTTACAAAGTTTAAGATGTATTAAAGAGTTGCTTCCATCCCATAGTAGTTTTTGCCCCACCCTACCCCCTGCAGAGACCCAGACAAATCTCTGTAGTTCAGGAGACACTATCTCCACAGAGTTTGCAAGCAAATGTCATCACAGCTGATGGCTTATTACCACCCTTAATATGCTCTTTTGAGGGACTCACTATGAAAATGCTGCTAGGCAGAAAAGCACTCCCCAGACCCAGAAGTTATGACGATGATGATGACAGTGATGGAGAAGGTAAAGATGTTGGAAACCAATGTCCTTCTAGAGGGTGTACACTGCATTTGAACTCATCACGATGACTTGCCATCTCATTCTTCATCCACCTTATGGCTTTACATCTTTCATTATCTTATGGGAATACTTTGCTTCTTTTAGCTAAAACTGTATCTAAATTCATTTAAAAAATGTCCAACAAAACAATCAAAACCAAGGAAGACAGCAATAAACTTCAAGAATTATTAAGAAACTCATTCTATGAAGGGTCCTAATTGAATAAAACCTTTTAAGTATAACTTCGTCAGTGTTTTGTTCAGTGATTTAATCAGAGCTATTCAAAATCACTTCCTTCTTTCATCCCCTTTCTTACCCGAAACCAGAGCCTCTCTCCAGCTCTGCTTAGGTTACTGCCATGCCAGTACTGGGCCAGGGTTTCAACTTTGTGTAAAAGAAACAAAGAGATGAAAAAAATAATTCCTAGCTGGAATGCACTGATAATGTTTACAATATGAAAATACTTAACGTTTCAAGGAATCTTTCTGTCAGTTTTCTGTTTTATACAATCTTTAAAGTCAGGTGTGTACTGTAACTGACCACTTAGAAACAAAGTGGAGATAAAAACATCCCACTTTTGATTCAGTCACCTAGAGAACAGTCATTTACTTTGTATGTCAGTCCCTTTCTCTCATTAGAAAATCAAATGTGATAATGATCACTACAAAATGGCTTCTGATTGTACCCTGGTACATGCACTTTTTCTTTTTTTAACTTAAGGCTATTTAAAACATTCTTCAGGAATGGAAAGAGCTTTCACTTGATTACCTTAATCAGGGAGGGGTTACTTCCATTTTGTAGTTCATCTATTTTCTTCTCAGTCATAAGCCAAATGTTGTCCCACAATACTACAGAGTAAAGTAGAAAATTTAGAAGGATCTGACTCATTCATTCATTTAGCAAATATTTATTTAACACCCACAAAGTACTAAGGATACAAATGGGTGCATTTTGGTCCTGAGTGGTCCAGTGAAGTTATCAGCCAAATTTTTTTTTTGTGGTGTTCATAACCTGAGATACAAGAAAGGACTTCAGTGGATCCATGAGTATCTAAATATTATTTTAAGAAACGACATTTGTGTGTGCATGTGCAGGTGTGTTTTGTGCATTTTTCTGGAGATCGGGCCCATACTTTTCATCATACTCTTAAATTATTGCTAAATATATACTTTGGGCTATAGGAATATAGCAAAGGGATAATTTCAATTTACAAGACTTTAAAATGCAGCAAAGATTGGATTTAATAAAGCCTCATCTATAGGGTGGCTGCTAGGAGTCAAAGCGGTTCCAACATCATTCAATTTTAAATTCCCAAAGAAGTTGGAGAGAAAATCTTATGAAGTTGGCATAAGGGTTGGAACTGCAGGCTTGTGATGAAGATATCACAGTTCACAGATGCCTTTTTAAACATCTCCTAGCACTAGAATTACCTAAGAGAGAATCAGCTTATAAAAGCAAATGCAAGCAGAAGATTTTTAAGCAGAGACAAGTCATATTTTCTCTTATAAACAGAAAATTCATGATTCAAGTTTTTTTAAATTCCCCTCCCTCCAATTTTTCTTTCTTCCAAACAACTTACTAATGACTTTCCTTTTCTAAAATGTTTCAGAACATAATCCTGGACTGAGAGCAGCTACTTTTCTGGCTTTTGCTGATGGGTAGAGTTTAGTGAATGGATGTTAATTACAACTCTAAGATTAGACGTAATAACAGCCATGGGAATATCCCACCCTAACTTCATTTTCTACACAGCAAACCAACTCACCCATATTTCAAACAAACAAACAAACAAACAAACAAACAATGCAGACTTATGTCCAAACACTTTAAAGCCAAGTACTTAATAACTTTTACTTTTAGTTTGGCTTTGGTGCCCTGGTAATGTCCTAATAAACAGAAACTGCCTCCTCCAGTCTGAGTTTTCCTGATGGCAAAAGCCGGGTCTGTCCCACCCTCCTGCCTTTGCTTTTACAGCAGGGAGAAAAATGCAGATCTGTGAACAGGAGCATAATCGTTCGCGAACAAATGCTACTGAGTATCATTTCTTCTCCAAAGGGATGGAAATGATAGTCAAATGTTGCTGATTTTCTCTGATGACAGGGAACAACGGGTTGGAATAATAATGTGATGAAAGAATACAGCTGAAAACACACATGTCCCCACCTCCCCTCTCCCCGTTCAAGATTAAAGCAGAGAGCCCTGGCCTCTGACTCTCAGCAGCCACCCACTGGCTTGCTGGTGGGAGAGTTGGTCAAAGGTAGGTTGGGATCTCTAGCCTTTTCCACTTGGCGTAGCAGACAGACATTTAAACCCGGGTGCCTTGGGAAACCTGCTGCTTGGACAGTTATGAGGACTTTAACCACGTGCCAGTGCTGGGGCTGATAGTCCCTGGAATCCGGCAGGTGAGTAGCTTACTGTGTCCTAGCCTTCCTGCCTGCCTCAAGACTTCCACTGACAAAAGGGCATTGGCAGAAGGCAAGAAGACAATGGGGTTGAATCTAGTTCGCTTTTGCCAATTTGAGTGAAGGAAACTGCAGCTTCTTTGAGAGCGCAGTGTGATGAGACTTCTTTGCCATCCCGGCCTTCATGGCAAAACTGAAGGGTGGGCTCCGGGTCAAGCACCATGACCCTAAGTTGAGCATCACCACTTTCGGGAAGGGGGCTGACCGGCCAGGTGGGGAAGGGCTGGGAATGGAAAGGGACAAACGGTAGTGACTGAGCTTTCCGGCACCCCAGTTACCGTCTCTCCGCATTGGTTTTCCCTATGCATCTGTTTCCCCATCTGGGCGACTACTGGGTGGGATCCCGATTCTTGTGGCGCTCGACATGCCCATGGTCCACTCGTTTGCACCCTTGACTGATTGGGGATGGCAAAAAAACACCCCTAGTGTTGGTTTAGTTCCAAGCGCCGCACGCTGCGGACTTGGAGCCGATAAACTTGAGGGAGTCGCTGAAGGACGGGCTGGGCAGCCAGCGAGGCAGTGGCCGTCTCAGCTGCGGTGTCTGGGGCGAGGCCTGAGGGATAGGAGTGCGGGCAGGCGGGAAGCTAAGAAGAGAAGAAAAGGTGTGGGGGCACTGGGGCAGATCACTCACCGGTCACTTGCAAGGTCTTGCGCATCCACGCGTAGGGACTGTGGCGGCTTCTGCTGGGGGAATGGGCGTCGGCGGCGCCGGCGTCGATGGGGAACAGTGACCCACCTGTTGGAGCTGGCAGGCTGCCCCCACCGTTTCCACCACCCGCGGGGCCCAGGTTGCCGTATTCGGGGGAGCCAAAAGCGGCTGGGCTGGAGGTCACGTCGTTCATGGGCACCGTGCCCATGGTACTGGACGGCCCCGGGTACGCACTCCAGTCTTCGCGAGGGGGACTGTAGGGCGAACCCCAGGCCCCCAGCGACGGTCCGTGAGGATCCATGCAGGGCATGTGGGGATACCCCATGTAGTGTGCGTAAGCTGGGGCCGCCGCGATGTTGGAGACTGGTAGTGAACTCCCAGCACATCCAGTGACGCCAGCCCCAGCGGTGCCGTCCCCCGCGGGGTTCATGAGAGTGCTCGGGTACATGCCCGCTTCTTTTTCCGAAAGGCAGTTTCCGTACATGGTGGTTTGGTTACGAGGAAGGCGTTCCCTAAGCCATGTTGAGGTCTCTGGAAGGCCGCGACCCGACTTTGAGAGGCAGCAGGGAATCAGAAGGTCTGTCGGTGGCTGTGTTGTGAGCACCTCTGAGTCCCTGAGACTACTCCATCCCGCATTTCCCACCCTGACGGTTTCCAGGTGACTGGTATCCCGGTGTAGACGGGCCACCAATGGTTGGGCTCATGTAAAGGGGCTTCGGGCTTTTACATAACATTTGCATTCAAATGAAGGGCCATTTCACTTTCACAAGGATCTCATTCTCTCTCTCTCCCTCTCTCCTTCTCCCTCCCCCCTCCTGGGCCTTTCTGTCTCATCTTTCCCTCTTTTGTCTATCTTGTCTCCAAAGCACCAGTCTTTCAGAAGCAGGAGCTCTTCCAGGGGTTTCTGATCAGCTCTCTCCAAAATGGCACGGAGAAGTATAGAAGAGGCACCAAGTCCTGTTCTGTGGGGTTAGGTCCTCCTCCCTCCCTTTCTTGATCTTCTCAGGTCCAGTCTGCAACTATGGCATCCCCTTTGCTCACATTTACTGGCAGGGGTGCTTGATGTGGCACTACCCCCCCCCCCACTGAAAGGGTTTTCTGTTCTTATTTCTCCCTACCCCCAGGAGGAGGGCTTTGGTTCTAAGGACAGAGATTAATTTCACAGCTATATAGCGAATGCCTACTGTGTGTCAGGCACTGCTGTGGGCTCTGGGAATATATAGCACTGAACAGGAACCAAACATTTCTGCTCTGCATACGTAAGGTTGTACATTCCAGTAGATGGCAGGCCAGATGAATTGGATATTTTACAAATAAGCACAAATTAGAGAAAGATGAAGAGAGTAGGGTATGAAAAATGAAAAGAAAGAGGGAGAAGAACCCTGTGGGTAGTGGGCTTATTTTCATGTGAAGTCACTAATCACAGGTATTTCTTTCCGTTACATATATGGCTTCTGCCTCTAAGTCAGTGCTCCAGAGGGCCAAAATCCTGCAGTCTCAAATCCCGGGCAGTTGCAGCTTTCAACTTACTTTTGTACTTAGGGAGATTTCCCTTGCAAAGCTCTAATTGTTGAAAACAACTTGGGCTTACCTGTAGATAGTCATGAGTTCAAGATTTTGCTTCAAGAAACCACATCTCCTGATCACAAAGCCAGTCTGTGTTACTTTCAAGCTTTACCCTGTCCTACCCCTTCAGCCTTCTCCAAATTTATCACAGCAAGGCTGTGCTCCTACTCAAAGACTGTGTTCCTTCATGAAGTTCACCCAACTTGGGACCCTTACTAATTTCCTCTTAGCTTTGGGAGTTTCACCTCTGGGAGTTTCAGAGTTTCCCCTGTATGAAATAGGTATGCTAACAGTGTCTGTATTGCAAAGCAGGATTTACTGAGATAATATATACAAACTGCCTAACTTAGTGCTTGCTATACCGTATGGAACCACTGTATTTATGGATTCACTCAACAAATATTTGTTGAGTTCTAGGTGCTGTTCTATGCGTGGAAACATCAATAATGAGCAAAGTCCTGACTTTATTTTTATTTTTTTACAAAAATATTTCAAACTTAATGATAATAAAAGTGCAATATAACAAATTTGCAACATGTAACTGAAGTAATATGGGGGTTTTAAAGTTTTAAATATTTTAAAAATTTAATTGAAATTTATTTTTTAAATTTTTCTTACATTATTGTTTGTTTTTGTACAATATTTGATTTCTCCTCTCAGGTATAGTCCCCACAAAATTCCTACCACCAAGTCACCTGTGAACCATCACTGTACTCCTTTGTGTTCTTCCCTTCCCTCTTTCATCCCCTCTCCCACCCTCTTCCCTGCTGTATGCTTCAGATCTATGGTCAGCTCCAAGTTTTGTCTTTTTCCTGACCCTTTGTTCAGTTTCCCTATATTCCACCTATAAGTGAAACCATCCGATATTTTTCTTTTTCCTTTTGACTTATATCACTGAGCATAATCCCTTCCAGCTCCATCTATATTGTTGCAAATGGTATGAATTGATCTTTTTTGATTGCTGAGTAGTATTCCATTGTGTATACATATGACATCTTCTTGATCCAGTTGTCTATTTTGGGGGAATTTACATTGTTTCTACATCTTGACTGTTTTAAATAGTGCTGCAATAAACAGGAGGCAGGTTTTCTTTCGAGTTAATGTTTTTGTGTCCATTGGGTAGATTCATAGGAATGGAATCCCTGGATCACATAGTTAATCCATTTATAGTAATTTGAAGGTCTTCCACACAACTTTCCATAGTGACTGGACCAGTGTGCATTTCCACCAGCAGTGTAAGAGGGTTTTTTTTTCTCCACATCTTTGCCAGCATTTGTTGTTGCCAGTTGTTTTTTTTTTAACATTCTCACCAGTGTGAGGTGAGGTGTATCTCACTGTGGTTTTGATTTGTATTTCTCTGATAATAAGTGATGTTGAATGTTTTTTCATATACCTGTTGGCCATTTGAGTTTCTTTGGAGAATTGTCTTTTTAGCTCTTCTGACCATTTTTTTGACTGGGGTGTTTGTTTTGTTTTTGTTGAGTTGTGTAAGCTCTTTATAGATCTTTGATATCAGTCCTTTATTTGATCTCTTTATAGATCTTTGATATCAGTCCTTTATTTGATATCACTCTTTTACTGAGTGCACAAATTGTCTCCTGTTCAGTAGGGTGTTTCTTTGTTCTGGTTGCTGTCTTTTTTGCTGTGGAGACGCTTTTTAGTTTGATCTAGTCCCAGCTGTTTATCTTTTCCTTCATTTTCTTTGCTTCTGGAGATGAGTCCTCAAAGATGTTTCTGAGGTGTAAGTCATTGAGTGCTTTGCCTATTTTTTCGTCTATATATTTTATGGTTTCAGGTCTTATAGTCATGTCTTTTATCCGTTTTGAGTTGATTTTTGTGCATATTGTGAGGTAGTGGTCTAGCTTCATTCTCTTGCATGTGGCAGTCCAGTTTCCCAGCACCATTTATTGAAGAGACCTTGTTCCAGGGTATGTTCTTTGCTCCTTTGTCATAGTTCAGTTGACCATATATGCATGGCTTTATTTCTGGGTTTTCAATTCTATTCCATTGGAGTGTGTGTCTGTTTTTGTTCTAGTACCATGCTGTTTTAATTATTACAAAAGCCTCTGATTTTATTAAGCTTACATTCTGGAGGGGAGAGACTCTAATAAGTAAATTTTATGGTATGCTGGATGGTAAGACTCAATGCTATTAAGAAAAAGGAGTAGAAATGACACGATCTCATTTAATCATCACAAAAGCCCCATGAGTTATTTATTATCATTTCTTTTTTAGAGGTGACCTGAGGCTCAGAGAGATAGTATGACTATTTATTTATTTATTTTTTAAAAGATTTATTTATTTATACATACAAGCTGGGGTACAGGCCAGAGGCGTGGGGCGGCAAGAGGGTTCACCAGAGACAGAGTGGGGAACAGAACAGGCAGATCAGAAATACACTGCTGAGGGGAGCAGCGGGTAAGGCAGGAGAGGTCTGCCGCGCCATGTGGGATTCTCCCCGGCTGGGCGTTGAACTCGCATCGCTGCTGCAACAGCTCCACAACTCAGTGCTCAACCGCTGTGCCACCAGGGAGGCCAGTATGACTATTTAAAATAACTACTAGGTTTAGTAATCTAGGTCCCCTTCCTAGGTCAACCTAACTGCAAAATTCATGTCAGTAAATTGAAAAACAGTCTAACCTTAGGATTTAGGCCTGGGGCCTGGTTTCTATTTTCTTTCTCTACTTAGGCTCCGAGGTCTGGCCTTCAAGGCTGTTCATGACAAGAAAGACCTTAAAAGTGACTGCCTACTATTATCATTTTACCTATGAGGCAAATGAAGGCTTGAGGAGGGGATCTATTCTTTAAGGAAGTGAGTGACAGAACTGAGATTCAAACTAGAGATATATTAACTCCCGATCAATACTCTTGCACTAAAATCTTTGTCTTTGCTTATGCAGTAACCTCTGTTTGCATTGGTTTTCTCCATAAATATTATTTAAATTCTCCCTATTCTTTAAGCTCAGCTCAAATGCCCCCTTATCCCCAAGCCTTAAATGTTGATATATCGCTCAGAAAGTGCTCTTTCTCGTTTCTGAAACTTATTATCAACTTCTCTCACTCACGGGCTAGCTAGTCCACCTAAGAGTCATTTGAGGTCTTAGACTCATTTGGAATTTGAACACCTTAAGGGGTTTGAGCCCAGCAGAGTAGAATGTCATGCACATGGGAGACCCTCGGAAATATTTGCATGCTGGAACTTAAGAGACACATTGACCAAAAGGGACTTCTGTTAGATACACGTCTGCACTGCCTACCTTTGGGTTGTCCCCCATAGACCAGGTTACTTATAAAGCTCATGGGTGATATTGACTGTGAGATTGCTTTATAAACAGTGATACAGTGATCTGGGTAAGGCTTTTCTTTAGTAGGCTTAGTGTTTGGGAATATCTCACGGACTGGGAAATATTTCCAAAGCCTGGTCTAACATGCCAGGGCTGCCAGAGTAGGCCAGGGCTACTCTCCACCTGCCTCCCCCGCTTCCTTGGCCCAGATTTCAGCCTGGTTCAGCCTCTGCAGGAGACAGGGAGGGCTGAAGGATCACTTTATACTATGAAGTTTGACTTCAGTTGTCAAACATCGCACCCTTGCTACTGCTGGGAGGGAGATGAGGAATGCAGATTAAGTCCTTTTTATAGACATGGGAACTGAAACTGATAGTAGGGCAGGAACTTACCTGAGGCACATACTAGTAAGTGATCTGTGCAACTTGGATTTAAGCCCAAGCATAACTGACTGAGGAAGCCTACAAGGCTCTCTACCTGTCTCAGCACCAATTTCTAATAGGAAAATGGGACTGAGAGTAGATTTCGCTCTAACAATGTCGGGAGGATTCACTATGCCAGTTGTGTGCTTGACAAATGATCGCTATTATTGTCATCCACAGAATGACTGGTACTTCCACAGGGCACAGGCTTACTGTGCTTCCCCTAGCCCACATCCACACATGACAAGCACTGAGAGATTAGGGAGAAGACTCAGATAAATTTCTACATCACTGCCTGTGATCTTGTAATTCAAGTTCTGCACTCGGGACTCTGAAAACAGCCCTCCTCTACCCACCCACTCTCATATCCCTCCTTGAACAATTTGGTGTCTTAGAATCACCTGCAGGGCAGGAGTCTTGTGTCCTTTCCATTAATCTTTGACACTGTGATGGGTTTTTATACTTCCAGGGTCCAATAACCTGGAAAATGAATACACCAGACTCTGTGCATGTCCCAAATCCTTATGGCAGGGTCAAGGTATGTATGGAGAAAGATTAGGATCTTTTCATGGAAATATGAGTAGTCAGGGCAACTACCTGTTGGGGTGGGTAAGGGCCAGATCTCTGAACCCACCCTGCCCCCTTGGCCAGCTGCCCAGTTCTGGTTAGGAGAAAAGGAGGAATGAGGAAGTTCCAGGACTCAGATGGAGGCCAAAAGACAACGGTGGGAAGCAGATGACTTGGCTATCAAAGGGCATCCTTGACTCTGGGGAAGAGAAGGTATGGTGAAAGGCAAATAGGAACAGTGACTAATGGCAAGATCCCAAATTTAAGATGAATGGTTCAGGGAGGGAAAGGAGAGAAAGAAGAGAAAGGAGGAAGGCAGAGATACCAACCAAGAATGATGAGACTATAAACCTAACACTCTAGTATTGGGGGAGTTTCAGACTGAGACTGAGAGGATAGGGAAGGCTGATTCTTCAAAAGAAAAAGAGAAATACAAGCCCAGTTCACAGAGCATTTATTCTAGGCCAGAACTGGTATAGTCCTTTCTGCGGACTCCCTTTAGGTTCACTACAAGCAAAAGTGGGATAAGTTCTGCTTCATAATGGTAGGGGGATAGAGGTGAGAATGGCGACTAAGTGAGGTTTAGTAACTGGCCCAAGGTCAAACATCCAGTAAGTGGCGGTCAAGGACTACTATTAACTCATTTTCTAATTTGACCACAATATTGATGCAGGGCCTGGGGAATCACGATTTATATGATAAGGACCCAGTTGTTAGGCCCATTTTCATTGAACACAGGATAAAAGGGACCAAACTGTAATGGGAGAGATTCATGTAGTGCTGAAGAAGAACATGACCACTATAATTTCCAGGAAGCATTGGGGTGAGTTGCTTGAAGAAGAACATGATCACTATAATTGCCAGCATTGGAATGAGTTGCTTTTTTAGAAGTCTGGTTGATACTCTGTGAGGAATTGTCTCAGAACAGTTTGACCTTGAAGCCAAAACAGTCAAACTGGTAACTGACATTTGATTTTATAATGAGTATTTTCCTCTAAAAGTTTTGTTTTACTTCAATCCAGTTTTTTTTTTAATTTTTTAAAGATTTATTTTATTTATGTGTAGAAGAACTGGGGTATAGGCCAGAGGTGTGGAAGCTGAGAGGATTCACCAGAGACAGAGTGGGGAGCAGAACAGGCACATCTACTGAAATATACTGCTGAGGGGAGCAGTGGGTGAGACAGGAGAGGTCTGCTGCGCCATATGTGGCTTAGCTCCAATCCAACTGAGTCACTCAGGCTGTAGGGGTGACAGCACTGAGACTTAACCCCTAGGCCACCAGGGAGGCCCCTCAATCCCATTTCTTTATTCTTTCTCTTTTAAAATTACCTTTCATGTCACCTCATTTTACTGTTTTTTTTTTTTGGCTTGTTACCTCACTGGAAAATTTCTACATTGCTACTTCATTCTCTCCTATACACCCAAACTTCATTTTCCTTCACTTAACCCACAGCAAAAAAACAACATCCTTGAGACTTTCATTTAGGATTGACAAACCATGACCCTTGGGCCAAATTCAGTCTTAAACTCTCTTTGTATGGACTGTGAACTAAGACGTGTGAACTAATATGTGTGTGTGTATGTACCCACATATATACATATAAGTTAACTAACAGAATTTATTTTACAACAGTTTTAGGTTCATAGCAAAATTGAAAGTACAAAGATTCCCATTTACCACATGTCCCCTCATTTCCACAACCTTATCCACTATTGACAAATCTTACCACCCCTGTCAGAGTGATATATTTGCTACAATAAATCTACTTTCACTAATAATTATCACTTAAGTCTACAGTTTATATTATGTTAGAGTTCATTCTTTTGTGAAAGTTATTGCATTGTATTAATTTTTTTATAATTTTTTTAAGATTTATTTTTTATTTATACATACAAGCTGGGGTACAGGCCAGAGGCATGGGGCGGCGAGAGGGTTCACCAGAGACGGAGCGGGTAGCAGAACAGGCAGATCAGAAATACACTGCTGAGGGGAGCAGCGGGCGAGGCAGGAGAGGTCTGCCGCGCCATGTGGGATTCTCCCCGGCTGGGCGTCGAACTCACATCGGCGCGGCGCTGCCAACAGCTCCACAGCGCAGCGCTTAACCGCTGCACCACCGGGGAGGCCCTTTTATAATTTTTTTAAATTGAGGTAACAAGCTTAAAACACTATCGGTTTGTACTGTAAAGTTTCTTATATCAGCAACTGTATATATCATACCATGTCCACCACCAAATGTCCAGTCACTATTCACCACCAACCAATTGGCCCCCTCTATCTGTTGCTCCACCCCTTTCTCCTCTGGTAATCACGTTCTGTTGTTAGTCAATGAGTTTTTTTTTTTGTCTGCTTGCTTTTTTCTTTTATATCCCACAAATGAGTGAAATCATATATATTTTTTCTCCTGTCTTATTTCACTTAAACATAATCCCCTCAAGGTCCATCAATATTGTCACAAATGACAGAATTTCATCTGTTTTTTAATGACTGAATAGTATTCTACATCTGCTTTATCCATTCATCCATCATCGTGCACTTGGGTTATTTCCATATCCTGGTTTTTGTGAATAATGCTGCAATGAACAGAAGAGCGCACATATCTTTTTGAGTTAGTGTCTTCATATTCTTTGGGTAAATACCCAGAAGTGGGATTATTGGATCATATGGTAGTTCTATTTTTTTTTAAGATTTTATTTTATTTATACATACAAGCTGGGGTACAGGCCAGAGGCATGGGGCGGCGAGAGGGTTTACCAGAGACAGAGTGGGGAGCAGAACAGGTAGATCAGAAGTACACTGCTGAGGGGAGCAGCGGGTGAGGCAGGAGAGGTCTGCCACACCATGTGGGATTCTCCCCGGCCGGGCGT
This sequence comes from Scalopus aquaticus, assembly GCA_004024925.1. Classification (NCBI taxonomy): domain Eukaryota; kingdom Metazoa; phylum Chordata; class Mammalia; order Eulipotyphla; family Talpidae; genus Scalopus; species Scalopus aquaticus. The sequence goes on along the minus strand of PVIJ01007286.1, from coordinate 58,665 downwards.
CGAACTCGTGTCGCCGCTGCCGACAGCTCCACAACTCAGCGCTCAACCGCTGTGCCACCGGGGAGGCCCGGTAGTTCTATTTTTAATTTTTTGAGTAACTGCCCTATGTTATCCATGTCACCAATTCATTCTCACCAACAGTACATGAGGCTTCCTTTTTCTCCACAGTCTCACAAACATTTATTATTTCTTGCCTTTTTGATAATAGCCTTCCTAACTGGTGTGAAGTCCCCTTGTGGTTTTGACTTGCACTTCCCTAAAGGTAAGTGATGTAGAACATCTTTTCATTTGTCTGTTGGCCATCTGTATATTTTCTTTGGTGAACTGTCTATTTAGATCTTCTGCCTTCATGATGCATGATTCTTTTTTATATATTTCTGTGCTAAATTTGCCGTGATTTTGTTGAGATATGTGCATCTATGTTCATCAATGACATTGGTTTACACTTTTATTCTGTGCTGGTCTCATCTGACTTTGGGATCAGGATGATGTTGGCCTCATAAAATGTGTTTGGGAACTTCCCCCCTTTAATTTTTTTAACAAATTCAAGAAAGACAGGTATTAGATGCTTTTTGAAAGTTTTTTATTCACTAGTGAAGCCATTTATTTCTGGACTTTGTTTTTATGAGATTTTTTGATTACACTTTCTACTTCTGTAATTGTTAATGCTCTGTTCAAGCTGTCCTTTTCATCCTGGTTCAGTTGTGGAAGGTTGTATGTCTCTAAAAATTTGTTCATTTTTTTCAAGTTGTTTAATTTGTTTGCATATAGATATTCATATTCATCTCTTATGATCCTTTGTATTTTTGTTGTTATTTCACCTCGTTCATTTATGATTCTTTTTTAGGGTTTTCTCTCTATTTCTAAGTGAACCTACCCTAGTGGTTATCTTTTCAAAAAACCTGTTCTTGGTTTTGTTGATATTTTGTATTTTGTTCTTGTTTTTATTTTTTTCTACTCCAATTCTTATTATTTCCTTCTTTCTACTTATTTTTTGGTTTCATATTTTCTTCTTTTTTAAGTTCCTTCAGACTTATATTGTTCATTTAAGACTTTTCTTGTTTATCAATGAGGGCCTGTATTTCAGTTTTTTTCCCTCTTAATATCACCTGTGCTGCATCTCATAAGGTCTGGTAATTTATCTTTTAATTTTTGTTAATCTCCAGAAAAGTTTTTCTCTTTTGATTTCCCCCCCCCCATTTGCCCAGGGGTTATTCAAGAATATTTTGTTTAGTTTTCACATGATTGTTTTTTTCAGTTTATTTTTGTGGTTGATTTCTAGCTTTATAACATATGGTCATATAAATGATGCTTGAGAACACACCCTGAAAACATGGTGGAGTCATCTGCATCAGGAAAGTAAGCCCAGAAACCTATAATTGGAGGACTCTGATTACCCCCACACATGCATTATTGAAGGTGGGTCCTCAAAAAATCCATGGAGTTGTGAGAATGAGGGTGGAGTCACAAACAGCAGTGGCAGAGTGCATAGCCACTACGGCTGGCAGTTGTGCCAGAGCCAGAAACAGACCAAGGAAAGTCCAGATCTTGGCAGCACACATATCTAGAACTACTGCACAAAAGTGGGGAGGACCTACACAACTTTCCTCCCCCGCCAAGCTGGAGGCAGTGGATGGACATTGAACCCCTGTCAATTTTTTAGTGCCTTTTAGGGTGGGGTGCCCTAGCCCTAGGAAACCATGGGAGTTTGTTCTGAGTGATCATGCCAATCTCAACCTCTACCAGCTATAAAACCTGTCCTATTTACACTCAATTCTTAGTTTATTATATTTGGGCAAATTCTGCTTACAATAAGGAAACCTGGTCTGGACATGCATGAATCTGACTTATTTAACAGCTAGTTGGGCATCCTAGAACGCACCCACCCTTCCCCTCCTGAACTCCCGGGGCTAACCTAGGGTCCTAGCCTACCAAAGAAAGATGAACACTCCTCTCTCACATGGACTCCCAAGACATCCCTCACCTCCTAACCAACTACAGACCTGTAGGCTTGAAATTGAAATGCCTGGGGATATAGTAAGCCAACTTGGTGGTGACTAAAGTCACACTCTCCTATCCCACTCAGACTTCCAGGATTCCTGTACTAGCTCCTATCTTACCAGAGGTAGAAAAGGACCACCTACCATAAGGACCATTGATTTCTGGGAAGGTGCTGAGCTGATAGTACATGCAGCTGCTAGCATCTTGCTTGATGGCCCCGAGAAGCACCAGACACTCTCCTGTCTGGAGTTGGCAAGCATTTGGACAACATAACCACTGCACAGTATGTCACAATTCAAGGTACCTGCCTGGAACCCAACCCCACAGCTTCCTGGCCACTTTGCTTATGTCAGTCTCAGGGAAAAGACATGCCCAGCAAAACTTGCTGAGATTAGAACTAGAATGCAATTGAGGGTTAGTATGGGTCTCCTGGTAGAACACTGATAGTGGTTTGACAAGAGCATGATTTCAGAACCACCCTTCAGCTCAAGCAGCTGCAGCACTGAGGGAGGCTGTTACCTTAGGAAATATATTGCAGCAACCTTCACATTCCTCACATATCTAACCCAAAGTCTTTCAGCTGGGTTCCTGGATCACAACATTATTCTAGCTCATCAGCTCCAGTCATCTTAATTCGTTTCAACCAATACAGCACAGAAAGCAGAGAATTTAAGACCAACACGCTTGACCTTCAATTTTAAAGCAAGACTACCACAGCTGGCCTGAGAAGGAGCGCAGTATAACTAAATCCATAAAAATAATCACAGAACATCAAACAGAATGAGGAGGCAGAAGAATTCACTCTAATTTATGGATCATTAAAAAACAACCTTGCTGAAGTCCCTAAAGCGAACTATCAGAAGAATCCTTCAGAGCAACAGTGTTAATGATACTTATTGAATGAGGAGAAGAATAGATGAACAAAATGAGAAAAACAACAAGAACAGAGAAAAAAAATGAAAAGATGCCAAACAAATAACACTGGTCAACAAATTTTTGCAAAAGTCATGTTACTGAAATAAAACTAGTCATTTCCTATCAATTTGTATGTGCTCAACATGAATATGACAGTCAAATTCTAATTTTGGCTCTAGATTTTTTGGGTAATATTCAATAAATTGATGCTTGCATTATGAAATGCATGCCAATAGTAATAGGTCTATGGTTAATACCTGTAAAAAATCAAGTCATAGACTACTTCTTAGATTTCTTCGCTTGTCTCTTGTACAGTTATTCAGGAATAGAATAGATGGAAGATAGTTTTCCATTGTGCAGAAGCACAGCCTTAAGACTCAGTTTCAAAGAGTCTACATATAGTCTCCATTCTTGTGGGTCATGAGTGATTTCTAAGGCATTCAGGAGGCCCTCAATATTGGAACAGAATACCAGAGTACTTTCCTTTCTGAAGAAAGGCTCCAACTGCTGGTGGTGCTTTCGATACAAAGTAATTGTGACATCTTCTTCTAGAAGTTTCCATTGTTGGAGTCTTGATCCTAACAATTCTGCTTTGTTCTTGGATAAGTCCAAATCATGAACCAGGTCATTTAGTTCTTCTTGTGTTAGTCTGTGTGGGGTTGATGATGCACCACAGTGAAAATCTGTATCACTGCATGCTGATGGAACAGGAAAAGAACAGGTCAGCTCACCCTTGTCCTCATCAGATGAATCAAAGAAATATTCTGCTGGAGGTTCTGGAATAGGAAGTCCCTCACCATGTGGAACTGGTCTCAATGCAGACGGAATATTTGGGTAGACTATTCTTGACTTCTTTTGCTTTGTTATTCTGCCAGAAAGAGGAGGAACCAAGCAGAAGTAGCAGTCTTTTATGTGGTTGCTTGGCTTTCTTCACACCATGGGGACTGCAAACAGCATTGATGGTCTTTTGCCATTGAACCACCATGAAAGCTGTGTTGTACATGGAGCACAGCATATATGCGGGGCCCAAGGCTTGTCTTGGTCACCAACCTTGCATCCAAAGTCAAGATGATAAGCCTTCTTCACTTGAGAAGTGAGACTTTTCTTCTGGTTGGCAAATGTCACTTCCCCACAAATAGAGCAGAAATTGTCCATGCTATTAACACACTTTTGAGGCATTCCTGTTCTGTATTGTGCCTAAATGGATAACATAATAACAGTTCTATGGAACAGTAGCTTAAACTGTCTCGCACAAAGTGTGAAATATTTTCAATGCTCAACCTTTCCGACAGGGCTTTCTATAGTGCCCTGTTGACGTCAGCTTACTTCAGCAGCCGCCTGGCAGTAGTATTGCATTGCATCCGAAAATGATGCAATCCACTCTGGATGATGTGTGCATGATGGTATTATGCAATGCAATGCAATACAACATCATTCTAGGCTGATTTAGGACGTTGTTGCAGTCCTACTGTATAAATTGACATGGTGAAACATATAAAATGAATTATATGAAATATCTTCAAAACGAGAGCTAATTAAAATTTTTTAGGGTTATATTCATGTTCAGCACACCAAGATACTACAGATTAGAGGACTTTTTAAGTCAGTAATGATCTCAATGTTGACCAGTGTAATAGAAACAAAGAATGCAGTTTTTATTATGTAGTTAAATTTAAAAATACAACGGGGAGAACAACAGCAGACTTAATGAGACTTAGGATAAAATCAGTAAGATGAAACATAGGGTATTAGAAATTATCCAAAAGACAAATAAAAAGAGAAAAATTCAAATGAGGCCAACATAAAAGACTATGGGACATCATCAAGAGGGACATCTATTATAACACAGAAAGAGAGGACAGAAAGGGGAAGAAATCCTATTTGAAGAAATAATAGCTGAAAACATCCCTAGACTGGTGAAGGAAACAGATATACAGATCAGGAAGCTCAAGGAGTTGTGAACAAAACAAACCCAAACAGATGCACACAAAGACACAGTATAATTAAAATGACAAAACTTAAAAGATATAGAGAGAATCATAAAAGCTTCCAGTGAAAAGCAAAGATTGCCATATAGGAAACACCTATAAGACTTCAACAGATTTCTCAGTAGACTCCTTATAGGACAAAAGGGAATGGTATGATGTTTTCAAGATGCAGAAAGAAACAGATTTCCAACTAAGAGCCTTCTGCACACCTAGGCTAGGCTACCATTCAGAATTGAGAGTGATAAAGAACTTTACAGATAAAGAACATTTGAAAACGTTTGTCTCTTTTAAGCCTGTCTTGCAAAAATTTTCAAAGGGACTTCTGTATTAAAAGGAGAAGCCTCACTTAGAAGCAACAAGACTCTAGCAACAGAATATATTGGGGAAGGAAGAGAGTAAAAATGGAGCCTAGTGTGAGGATCTCAAGCATACTTGCTATTAATTTATGAGAGGCCCCCATGACCAGCCCCAAGCCCGGATATGCTGCTTTGGGGTGAGGTATCAGCAACCTGTCCCTGGCCCACAACCCACCCAGCTGCCCCCCAAACAGGACCTAAGGCCAGAAGAGCTTTGGAGGAGATCCCAGCACCATCCCACATGCAGTGAGACCTGAGCTGCTGTTCCCACCATCTTGTAAATGCCCATAACGGTGTGAGAGGAGGACCCACACACAAAAGAAGACCCAACTACAGAAGAGCAAATCTGAAAGCAAAAAATGGGGAGAAAGAAAGGTAAAGTGACCAAGCAAGTCCTCAGGAGAAAAATACACCAAAGAGAGAAATCAAATCTCAGAAAACAAACCTAATTACAAAGACATGGAAGAGTTTTTATTCCTGTCAAGCACAGAGTTCAAAATTGCCATAATAAAAAAATTTAAAAATTGGAATGATACAAAGAAAAACTCAGAAACATAGTTCAGAGATATGCAAGAAGGCACAGAAAAACAAAAGAATGCTATGACAAACACCATCAATGAACAAAAGATCAAAATTAAAATTTTTAATAATAATGGAATTGCAAAAAAAATGGAAATGCAGATGCAAAAAGATCAATGGAAGAGATGAAAAATTCTGGAGAAAGCCTTAGAAGAAGAATAGATTAAATGGAAGTTTGACTCACTGATCTCAAGATGCAAATGGGGAAAGAATCAATGTGGAAAAAGAGATACAAAGGGAAAGAAATGAAAAAAACACTGGAAGAATTATCTGATTCCATGAGGAAAGTAAAAATAAGAGTCATAGGCATCCCAAAAAGAGAACAAAGAGAGAGGAGAGTAGAAACTTATTTAAATAAATAATGGAAGAAAATGTCCCAAACTTGAAGAAGGAACTGAACATACATATAAAGGAAGCTAAAAGAACACCATGCCATCTAAATAAAAGGAGACCTGAAGCAAGACATATAGTAGTAAAACCTCCAGGAGTCCAAGACAAAGAAAACATAATGAATCTGATGAGGAGGGAAGAAACAGATAACCTATAAAGAAACTTCAATTAGACTAACATGAGATTTCCCTGAAGAAGCCCTATGGGCAAGAAGACAATGGAGTGACATTCAAAATAGCAATGCCGACAATGCTCTCCTTCACATATGAGGAAGAAATAAAGGGCTCCTCGAACAGAATCTTAGGGACTTTGAAACAAACCACTACACGACCCCTCCAAGAAATATTAAAAGGAGCTTTAGCATTTAAGCCAAAGAGAGGAATGAACACAAGGAACTGAACAAACAATTAAATAGAACCAGAAAACTATGAACCACAAAGTGGCAGTAGCAGACACTCATATATCAACAATCATTCTAAATATTAATGGGCTGAACTCATCAATAAAAAGACACACAGTGTTTTATTGCATTAGGAAACAGAATGCAACCTTTTGCTGCTTTCAGGAAATGTACCTAAGGTCCAAGGACAAATAGAGACTGAAAATTCAACATTATAAAATGATTAGGGAACAACACACAGGAAGACATAACACTCATCAATATTTACTCACCAAATGAAGGACAAGCAAAACTATCAGACAATTTCTATCAACTCTGGAAACAGACACTGGAGAAAATATATATGTGGTTGGATTCTTGAATACCCTACTCTTACCAATGAACAGATCAATGAGACAGAAAATAAATAACAATATCATTGCCCTAAGCAGAGAATTAGACCACACAGGTTTAATAGGCACTATAGAGCTCTGCATAGCCCAAAAGTGAAATACATATTTTTCTCCAGTGCATATGGATCATTCTTTAGGATAGACCACACATTGGGTCACAAGACAAGTTCAACAAGTTCATGAAGATTGAAATCATACCAAGTATCTTCTCTGACAAAAGGAAAGCAAAGAAATCCTCTAAGTCATGGAGACTGAACTACGCTACTGAAAGACCACAGGATAAATGAGAAGGATAAATAAATCAAGAAGAAATAAAAAAATACCTTGAGACAAACAATAACGTGGACACAATCTTTCAGAATGTACAGGGCACAGCAAAAGCAGTAAATAAGCAGAAAATATATACCCATACAGGCCCACACCAAAGAAACAAGAAAGAGTCAAAAGCAATAACTTAATCGCTCATGTAGAGGAATTAAAAAATAAGGAACAACAACAACAACAACAAAAAACCCCAACAACACCAAAACCAGTAGAAAGTAGGACATAAGGGAAATTAGAGCATAAATAATGAAATAGAAATTTTTAAAAAGTTCAAAAGATCAGCCTCCCTGGTGGCACAACGGGTTAAGCACAATGCTGTGGAGCTGTCCGCGGCTGTGATGTGAGTTCGATGCCCAGCCAGGGAGATTCCCACATGGCGCAGCAGACCTCTCCTGCCTCGCCCACTGCTCCCCTCAGCAGTGTATTTTGGTCTATCTGCCTGTTCTGCTCCCCACTCTGTCTCTGGTGAACCCTCTTACCACCCCACACCTCTGGCCTGCACCCCAGCTTGTATGCATAAATAAATAAATCTTTAAAAAAAAGTCCAAAAGATCAATGAAATCAAAAGCTGGTTCTTTGAAATAACAAATAAAATAAACAAACCGATAGCTAGCCCCACAAACAAAGAAAAAAGGGAGAAAACTCATAAATAGGATAAAAAAATCCCTGATAAACATAGATGCAAATATCCTCAACAAAATTTTAGCAAACCAAATTCAGTAATGCATTAAAAGTATCATACACCAAGACCAAATGGGATTTATTCCAGGTATATAAGTTTGATTCAACATTTGTAAATTATTCAAAAAATCTCCACATCAACAAATGGAAACGTAAAAGTCATATGATTATCGCAATAGATGCCGAGAAAACATTTAACAAGATCCAACATTCATGTATGACTCTCAGAAATAACTCTTAGAAAAATGGGGATAGAAGGAACATACCTCAATGTAATAAAGGTCATATATGACAAACCCACAGCTAACATCATAATCAATTGTGAAAAATGAAAGATAAGGATGCCCTCTTCTGTCACTACTATTTAACGTAACATTGGAAGCCCTTGCAGAACAATTAGGCATGAGAAGTATATACATGAAATCCAAATTTGGAAAGAAGAAATAAACTATCATTTGCAGATGACATGATTATATATGTAGAAAACCCTGAAGACTCCATTAAAAAATACTTGAAACAATAAATCAGTTCAGCAAAGTATGAGGGTACAAAATCAATACATAAAAATCAGTTGCCTCCCAATATGCAAACAATAAGCTACAAGAGTTGGAAATCAAGAAAACAATCCCATTTACAACTGAATAAAAAATTAAAATATCTAGGACTTATACAGTGAAAACTCTAAGACATCGTTAAAAGAAATAGAAGACGAAGAAATAGAAAACCATTCCCCGCTTATGGGTCAGAAAAATTAACATTGTTAGAATGGCCATCTTACACAAAACAATATACATTTTCAATGTATTACCTATCAAAGCTTCAATGGCATTCTTCAAAAATTGGAAAACATTACTGCAATTCATATGGAACCACAAAAACCTCAAATAGCCAAAGTAATCATGACAAAAATGAGGCGTAACAGTGGTATCATACTCCCAGACTTCAAACTATACTATAAAGCTTTAATAATCAAAACAGAATGATACTGGAACACAAACAGATGCACAGACCAGTGGAATAGAATTTAAAGCCCAGAAATAAACCACACTTATATGGACAGTTAAGTTATGACAAAGTAGTTTAGAGTATACATTGGAGAAAGAAAAGCCTCTTCAATAAATGATACTGGGAAAACTGGACAGCCATATAAAAAATGAATCTAGACCATTATTTCATATCATACACAAAAATCAACTATAAAATGCATCAAAGACGTGGATGTAAGTCCTGAAATCATAAAATAATAGAAGAAAACATAGGCAAAACAAGACATAGGTTTCATTGATGTCTTTGCATACTTGTTTCCATCAATGAGGAAAATAAAAGATAATATAAACGATAGGGACCACATCAAGCTTAAAAGCTTCTACACAGCAAGAGAATCTACCACTAAATCTACTAAATGGAGAAAATATTTGTACATCATTTATCTGATGAGGATCTGATATCCAAGATCGTCAAAGAAATCATACAACTCAACAAAAAGAAAAGAAATAACCCAATCCAAAAATGGGCAGAACTACTAAATAGGTACTTCACATAGATGGCATACATTTGGCCAACAGACACATGAAAAAATGCTTATCATCATTTATTGTCAGGGAAATGCAAATCAAAACCACAATGATATGTCAAAAATACGAGAAGCAACAAATGTTGGCGAGGATATGGAGATAAAGGGACTCTTGTACACTGTTGGTTGGAACATAGACTGGTCTAGCTCCTATGGAAACGCGAGATGCAAACACTAATGCAAAAGGATATATGCACTCCTATGTTCAGTGTGCCACTATTTATAATAGCTAAGCTGTGGAAACAACATTAATTTCCCAATGACAGATAAGTAGATTTGGAAGATGTGGCTTATATACACAATGAAATACTATTTAGCTATAAGAAGATAAACTTGCCGTTTGTGGCAACATGGATGGAACAGGAAGAGATTATGCCAAGCAAAATACGTCAGAAGGAGAAAGACAAATATTGGATGGTATCACTTACATGTGGAATATAGAGAAACAAGACAAAGAGTCGATAAGGCAAAACTGATAAACTCTAGAAACCTGACAGTATAATTAAGGCTACCAAAGGGTGAGGGGGAAGGAGGAGAGCAAAGTGGGGAGAGAGCACAAAAGACTATGGTGAAGGAGTATAGGGGTCTTGGTGGTAAGTGTGGTGTGGTAAGAGTTGAAGTAGGTGATCCTGTATCTCTAAATCATATGATGTAAACCAATATTACCTATATAAAAACAAAATTCAAAGAAAAGGAAAAGAAATAACATGTTTGCAAATTTGAAAGAAGAAAAATGAGTTTTCTTTGCAGATGTGATGTTATATGTAGAAAAACCTAAATGTTCTACAAAAATCTGTTAGAAGTGTAAATGAATGAAAATATCAGAATTCAAAGTCAGTATACAAAAATTAGTTGCATTTCTACACACAAGCAATGATCAATCTGAAAAGTTAATTACAACGCACATCTCATTCTCAATAGCATATAAAAGGATACAATATTTAGGAAATAACTTAGCCAAGGAAATGAAAGTCTTCTATAATGAAAACTATAAAACATTGATTGCTGGAAGAAATTAAGGAAGACCTAAATAAATGGAAAGGTATCCCATGTTTACAGACTGAAAAACTTAATATTAAAATGCAAATACTTCCCAAAGTGATCTATAGACCCAATGAAATTCCTATCAAAATCTCAGCGACATTTTTGCAGGAATATAAAAACCTATTATAAAATTCATATAAAATCTCTAGGGTTCAAGCATAGGCAAAGCAATTTTGAGCAAGAACAAAACTAAACTACTTACCTTTCCACTTAAGGCTACAGTAATCAAAAGTGTCTTCTCGGCTTAAAAGCAGACATATATACTAAAGAATGGAATAGATAACCCAGAAATAAACTTTCACATATATGATCAAATGATTTTGATAAGGGTGCCAAGACTAAAGAAGAAAGGACAGTCTTTTCAAGAAATGATGCTAGGACTGTCCTTTGCTTCATTTTGCTCCCTTCTCTCAGAAATTAGGACTAAACAAACACATTCTGTTTCATCACATGCAACAGTCCCTTGTGTGTCCCTCCGGGTTAAGATGTAAAGCAATTTAATTATCCAAAACTCTGCTGGTGCTGCTCAGCTATGTCTTACTGCATTTGCATGAGAGGCAGCCCTAGTGTTTACAGATCTCCCAGTCTCTCTCCTGGGAGGTCTCCCGTACCTTCATTTCTACTGTCTTTTCTCCAAGTTGAACTTGAAAACCTGTCCTTTGATTTTTGAGCAGAAAGGCATCTCATGGTCTGAGCTGTGCTCTGCTCCCTCTGGTGCCCTGTGAAGGTATATTCCTTACAGGCCCTGGAAGTTTATAAAGGTAACGAGATAAGTATGAGGTAACTGCACTTCTTCAGTAAGACAGGCCACCCTGAGTTCCTTGCAAGCCAGTAGCTGCAATGTAAAATCTATCATTTATGCTGGGTTCCTCTGTTTTTGGATGATGCATTTGAACCTTGTAAGTCAAAGGGGATGAACTTAACGTTTCATGTCTGGTATTTTCATCTTACTTCTGGTACATGAGTTGGGTTATATTGTCTTAAATTTGCCAGTGTGGGGAATTGGGGGCTTTATCTCTTGCTGAGAAGATTAGGGAGACTGCTAAGTATATCAGAGTGCTTTGTTGTCAGCCTAATGAATTGCAGCCTGTCCATAGCCACAACAAACCCTTTAAGTCTACACAGGAAACCAACTAGTCTTATGTTAGAGGGTTAAAACTGTTGGCTAAATGGATGCCTCTGAGCTTATGCAGCTCCCTGCTAAGGAAAAGCACGAGGTGATATACACTGTTATCTAGGTTGAGCATTATCTTCTCTATGTTGTTACACAGCGAAATGTTACTTGTGTGGGTATGAAAGCTGGTTGGCATTATTTTTGGATGGCTTGATGACTTGATTGTTTTTGTTGTGTGGCCTCTATATTCCCCCAACACTCCCCTTTGGCCACAGCTTTTTGGAAGTAAAGTGGTAGATCCTTATACAAAAAAAAAACAAACTGGTGCTGGGCAAACTGGATATCCACAGTACAAGAATTTCTACTGGACCCTTCTTATCACACTACATAGAAAAATTAACTAAAGATGAGTCAAGAAGTATCTTGAGATCAGTTCAAGATGGTGGTGTAGGAGGAATCTGAACTAACCTCCTCCACACACACGCAATACATGTACCATTTGGAGTAATAAGGCTGGAAACCTGAAAACCAGACAAATAGAGGCCCAACAACAAATGACAAAAGGATGGCAGAGACGGATAGAAAAAGCAGAGATAAACTCTTACTGAGGAAGACACCCCACTTTAAATGTGGATATTTGCAGTTAAGAGGGATTCTGAAGATACAAAACTATTCCGTGGAGCAAGGGAGGGTGTTGCTTTACGTCAATCACCTCAATCTATTCTGCACAGCAGAGACAAGCCCGCAGAGTCCCGGCGTTGAAGTCATCAGGAAAAACACTCAGGAAAATCGAAGAATTACAGGGAATGGAGACCCCTCTAATGAGGCTGCACAAAGATTTACTAATCCAGTATCCCAGTGCACTGGGAATGACCAGAATTATAAGTGAACAAAACCTTGTAGCTTCTGCCTGAGGGGTAGGAAGCTTTGGGGATAATCCCTAGATAAGAAATAATCGTGGGCACCATCCTGGCAACCTTGCTAATACCAACAATCCCAGGCACCATCTTAGAACCCTCCCACTAGCCTACTAAAGATTGGGCGTGAGACCTGCAGAGAGCTCCAACCATTGTGCAATGTAACTGCATGCCAGTGCCCAGCACCCTAAACTGCCTCAGCAACCAGAACCTCTGTGTGTCACTGCTCTGTGCCCTGCAACTGAGGGTCACTGCCACATCCCACAAGCCATGAGCATGTGGTCGAGATGTGACAGCAACTCCACCCAATGGCACCACAGCAGCGGCGCACTGAGGTTTGCACAGGCCCATGGTACCATCTGCCCAGCATACCACGGCTGCATGCACCATGCTGTGATCAGGCTGGGCCAACTGCCCTACAGTGTCACTTTGACAGAGCATGAGGGTGGGCACAGCCCATATAGGGAACAACTGGTGCACCCTATTAGGTGGCCATGGGGTCTGTGCTTGTGAACTGCACAGGACAGCACCTGCAGAAATCTATTCCTACAAGACCAGGAAAGGTAACAGGGTTAACTAATATACAGAGGCAAGCACAAGAATCAGGCAAAATGGGGAGATAGAACATGTCCCCCCATAAAACAAACAGCAAGACAAAATTCCTGAAAAATTCTGTAAAGAAACAGACGTAACCAAACTACCCTATGAAGAGTGCAAAGTAATGGTAATAATGATACTCACCAAACTTGGGAGAAGAATGAATGAACTAAAAAATTTAAGAAAGATCATCTTTCTTGAGATTGCTTTGAATTTGTGGCGGTGTTTTCTACTTTCATATGAATTTTAGGATTGTTTCTACTATTTTTGTCAAAAATTCCATTAGAAACTTAATAGGGAGTCCCTTGAACTTATATAAGGCTGTGGGTAGTATGGACATTTCACAATATTCATTCATCCAGTCCATGAACATTGTGTATTTTTCCATTTACTGTATCTTCTTCAAAGCCTCTCCTCAATATCTTGTAGTTTTCAGTGTAAAGGTCTTCCACCTCCTGGGTTAAATTTATTCCTAAATATTTATTGTTGTTGATGTTATTGTGAATGGGTTTTTAAATTTTCCTTTTTCTTTTTGAAAATTGTATTATATTTACTGACATAACAATGGCTTATAGGGGCCTCCCCGGTGGCGCAGTGGTTAGGCGTTGCGCTGTGGAGCTGTCGATGCCCAGCCAGGGAGATGCCCACATGGCGCTGCTCCCCTCAGCAGTGTGTTTCCTCCAATCTGCCTGTTCTGCTCCCCACTCTGCCTCTGGTGAACCCTCTCGCCGCCCAGCGCCTCTGGTCTCTACCCCAGCTTGCATGCATAAATAAATAAATCTTAAAAAAAACAAAAACAATGGTTTATAACATTGCATATAATTTGGGGCTATATGTTCACAACCTTCAGATGTATGCTACAGCACCATGCCCACCACCAAGACACTAATAATCTCCAACGTAGTCCATTGGGTCCCCTTCCGCCAGAGCGCACCTTTCCCCACCCTCTCCATTCAGTAGCTTTAAGTCTACAGTTTTCTAGTCTTCTAGGGTTTGTTTTGATTTTGATATTTTATTCCTTTGTTTAGTTTCTCTATATTCCACATATGAGTGAAATCATCCGGTATTTGTTTTTCTCCTTCTGACTTATTTTACTTAGCATAACCCCCTCCAGTTTTATCCATGTTGCTGCAAATGGCAAGATTTCATCTGTTTATAGCGGCATAGTATTCCATTGTGTACATATATCACATTTTCTTAATACAGTTGTTGGAAACTTAGGTTGTTTCCAAAACCTATCTGTTGTAAATGGTGTTGCAATGGACATAGGGGTGCATCTATATACCCCTTTAAATTAGTGTTTTTGGATCCTTAGGGTAGATATCTAAGGAACGGGATTGTTAGATCTTAAGTTTGATCTATTTTTAATATTTTGAGAACTATCTATGCTGTTTTCCATAGAGGAAGGAACAGTCTACATTCCCACTAACAATGTACGTGGGTTCCTTTTTCTCCACACTCTCTAACACTAGTTGCTGGTCTTTTAGACTTGGGCCATTCACACAGGAGATGGTATTTTATTGTGGTTTTTCATATGCCTGTTGCCCATCTGTATGCCTTCTTCAGAGAGGTATCTATTTAGCTCTTCTGCCCACTTTTTTAATTATTATTTTTAAAGATTTATTTATTTATGCATACAAGCTGGGGTGCAGACCAGAAGTGTGGGGCAGTGAGAAGGTTCACCAGAGACAGAGTGGGGAGCAGAACTGGCAGATCGACAGAAATACAATGCTGAGGGGAGCAGCGGGCGAGGCAGGAGAGGTCTGCCGTGCCACGTGGGAATCTCCCCTGCTGGGCGAAGAACTTGCATTGCCGCTGCCGCCCACAGCTCCACAGCATTGCAGCGCCCAACCGCTGCGCCACCAGGGAGGCCCTCTTCTACCCACTTTTTAAATTGGGCTATTTGTTTTCTTGTTAAGTTGTATGCATTCTTTGTAGATCTTGGGTATTAATCCTTGTCACATATGTGCAAATATTCTTCTTTCTCAGTAGGGTGTCTTTCCATTTTTACAATAATTTCTTTTACTTTGCAAATGCTTTTCAGTTTGATATAGTCCCATTTGTTTATGTAAGTTGGTGCAGCCTCTATGGAAAATACAGAGATTTCCTGAAAAAATAAAAATGTAAACCCCATATGATCCAGCAATAGCTTTGCTACGTATTTATGTAAAGAATATGAAAACTCTAATATGAAAAGAGTATCCTAACTTCATAGCAGCACTGTTTGCAATTGCCTAGTCTTGGAACCAGTCTAAGTTCCCACTGACAGATGGCAGGATAAAGAAATTGTGGAATACATATTCAATATAGAACTACTCAGCTATTAAAAAGGATGAAATTGTGCCTTTTGGGACAAAAATTACCTTGAAGTGATTATGCTAAGTGAAATAAATGAGAAAGTGAAAGATATTGTATGGTTTTACTTTCTGTGGAATATAAATAACAAAAAATTATACTGGTAAAACACAGCAAATAAAATATATGGCTTACTGAAAAATAAACTGACTACTAGAGGGTGAAGGGTGGAGGGAAGAGGGGATGGGGAATGAAGAAGATAGGGCATTTGCATGGAAGTTTTGGTGGAGGGTGAGTGGAGCATGCGTACAAATGTAAAAATGTAACCCTAAAGTTATTTATTTTAAACATGTAAGGAATTGATAAATTTAATACAGTTTTTGATTACTTTAAGTTCTTTTTTGTGCCTAATTGCTCTTGCAATAGACTTCCAATGCTATGTTCAATCGTATGGGTCAGAGTTGACATCCTTTTCTTGTCCCTGATATTAGGGGAAATGCTTTCAACTTTCACCATTGAATATTATGTTTGCTGTGGTATTGTCCTATATGATTTCTATTATGTTGAGATAATTCTTTCAATTCCCATTTATTTGAGAGTTTTTATAATGAATGGTTGCTGAATTTTGTCAATCCCTCCCCCCTCCCCAGCATCTGTTGATGATGTGATTTTTATTTCTTTTTTTTGTTGATATGGTGAATGACATTGAGTTGAATGTTGAGCCATCTTGCTTACCTAGATGAATCCCACTGGTCATGATATATGATTGTCTTTATATATTTCTCTGTTCAATAATTGCCACAATTATGTTGAAGATAATTGCATCTATAGGCAATAGAGATATTGATCCATAGTTTCTTTTGTGTGTGTGTGTGTGTGTGTGTGTGTGTGTGTGTGTGTGTGTGCTGGCCTTGTCTTGTTTTGGTATCAGGGTGATTTTGGCCTAGTGAAATGTGTTTGGGTGCTTACTTGGGTGCAATTTTTTTTTGAGGATTTTGAGACTTATGTATACTAGATCTTCTTTCAAATTTAGTGGAATTAACTAGTGAAGCTGTCTTGTACAGAACTTTCATTATTTTTTTTTAAAATTTTATTTGAATTTTGAGGTTACATATTTACTCTTCCATATGTGCAAATGTTCTGCTCACCCTCCACCAAACCACCTGTGATTCCAATCCTAAATTTTATAATTGTTATATACATCTAAACAGTTTTTATTTATTTAATTTAATCGAGATAATATTGGGATACCCCAATCAGGTATTATACCACCATAGTGCACCCACCACTAACTCACCCATATTCCATCACCATAGATCATTATGCTCCCTTCCCTCTTTGTTCTTATCCCTCCCCACACCCTTTCTTTGGTGTGTCATTTCTGTAGTCAGCTATCAAGGGTTAGTTTTTAATTTTGCCTTTATCTGATTATTAGTTTACTTTATATTCCACATATTAATGATACTACCTGGTATTAATTTTTCTGCTTCTGACTTATTTTACTTAGCATTATCCCTTGCAGATTCATCCATGTTGCCGCAAATGGCATGAGTTTATCTTTTTTAATCACTGAGTAATTATTCCATTATGTATATATACCACATTTTGAGCCACTCATTTGTTTTGAGGCACTTCGATTGTTTCCATAATTTAGCTATAGTAAATAGTGCTGCAATAAATATGGGAGTGCAAATTTACTTTTGAATTAGTGTTTTTGAATTTTTGGGGTAGCTACCTGAGAGTGGAATTACTGGGTAGAATGGCAGATCCATTTTTAGTCTTTTGAGAAACCTCCACACAGCTTTCCATAGGGGCTGGATCAGTTTGCATTCCCACCAGCAGTGTAGGAGGGCTCCCTTTCCTTGACATCCTCCCCAGCACTTGTTGTCTCTGCTTTTTTTTTGTTATGGGCCATTCTCACAGTTATGAGATGGTGTCTCATTGTGGTCTTGATTTGCACTTCTCTAATAATAAGTGATCGTGAACATTTTTCAAGTGCCTGCCGGCCATTTTAATGTCTTCTTTGGAGTTGTGGCTGTTTAGTTCTTTTGCCCATTTTTTAATTGGGTTATGTGTTTTGTTTTTATAGAATTTAAAAAATTCTTTGTATTCCCTGCTATCAGTTCTTTGTCAGATGTATGATGTGTAAATATTTTCTCCCATTCAATTGGGTCTTTTTGTTTTAGTTATGGTTTCTTTCACTGTACAGAAGCTTTTTAGCTAGACGTAGTCCCACTAAAACTTATCATGAAATGCTTTCCCTATATTTTATTCTATGTGTTTTTTGGTTTCAGGTTTTATTTTTTTTTCGAAGATTTATTTATTTATACATACAAGCTGGGGTACAGGCCAGAGGCGTGGGGCGGTGAGAGGGTTCACCAGAGACAGAGTGGGGAACAGAACAGGCAGATCAGAAGATCAGAGATACACTGCTGAGGGGAGCAGCGGGCGAGGCAAGAGAGGTCTGCCGCACCATGTGGGATTCTCCCTGGCTGGGCGTTGAACTCGCATCGCGAGCCGCCCACAGCTCCGCAGCGCAGCTCTCAACCTCTGGGCCACCGGGGAGGCCCCTGGTTTCAGGTTTTAAACCCAAATCTTTTATCCATTCGAATTGATTTTTCTGTATTACGTGAGATTGCCGTCTAGTTTCATTCTTTTGCATGCAGCTGTCCGGTTCTCCCAGCACCATTTATTGAAGAGACTTTCCTTGTTCCAGTGCATGTTTTTGGTTCCTTTGTCATACATTTACTGTATATATATATGTTGATGATTGTTATGTTCTATACTGTCTTCTATTATTTCTTTAAATATTTTTCAGTTCCCTTGTCTTTCTCTTCTCCTATGAGACACATATGATCATTGTATTTCCGTTTCTCATGGGAGTCATGTAATTCTCAAAGTATTTCTTAAATTTTTATTTTTACTTCATTTCTCTTTCTTCTTCTATCTTTGCATCTTTGAGTTCACTGACTCAATCTTCCATTTGGTCTATTTTATTTCCATGGCTTTCTCCTGAATTACTCATCTCCTTGAACATTTTACATTCTACAATTCCATTATTCTTCAAAATTTCAGTTTTGATCTTCTCATTGACTGTTTCTGTTACCTTTCATTTGCTGTTCTGAGTTTTCTTGCATATCTTTGATCTGTTTTTCTGTGTTTTCTTTGTATTATTCCATTTGTTTGAATTTCTTTACATGGCAATTTTGAATTCTGTATCTGATAATGAGGAAAAGCTCCTCCGTATCTTTATGGCTAGGTTCTGGAGATTTGTTGTTTTCTCTGCTGTATTTTCCCCCTGAGGACTTATGTGGCCATTTGTATTTTTCTTTCTCCCCATTATTTGCTTTTGGGCCTCTACTGCTATTAATTGTTTTATATATTTGGGTGCGTCGGATTTGGATGCATAGATATTGATGACCATTATTTCTTCTTGATGAATTGTCAGCTTAATCATTATATAGTGAGCATCTTTGTCACTAATTACCCTTTTTGTCTGAAAATCTAATTTATCAGATATGAGAATAACAGTCCTTGCTTTTTACCACTATATTCTTGGCTCAAATACCTTGCTCCGTCCAGTCTTTCACTTTTTGTCTATTTTTGTCTTTAGATCTGATTAGAGATTCTTGTTTGCATATTTATGAAGATTTTTTTTAAATCCAAGCTGCTATTCTGAGTCTTTGATTGATGAATTCAGACCATTCATATTTAGGGTGATTATTGATAAATGGGACTTATTTACTGCTAACTTATCGTTTGCTTATTGAATGTTTCATCCTTTTTTGTTCCTTTTTTCCCATGTGTTTTATGTGCTTTTTTATTTGTGTGGCTTTCCCTGGTAGATCTCTCAGTCTTCATTTCTTCTCCTGTGTCTCTGTTCTAGATTTTTTTTTTTGTAGTTGCCATGAGATTTGTATCAACTTTATACATCTAGAATAGTCTTCTTTATGTGCTGGTATTGACTTGTTATTTGTACAGAATCCGTCCTTTCCTTCTTCCTTTTAAATGTTTTGTTGTTGTAAACAAAACAAAATTAAATAGACAACTATAGTTCAGAGACACTGCAGGGGAGAGGGAAGGAGAGGGATCAAAACGAGGGTGGGAAGAGGACAAGGGACTATGGTGATGGTGCATGGGTGAATTGGTGGTGGAAATTCTAGGGGGACTACACCTGAGAAAAGAAAGCAAACATTTTTTAAAAAATGAATGAACAAAGATGTAATATATATATATATATATATAAATAATTAAAAAAAATAAATGTATTGTTGTCCCATATTGTTTTTTTTTAATGTTCTGACCCTTTTTTTTCTATTTACCACCCTGATGAAGGTTAGTGTTCTTTCATTTTTTTCTTTTCCTGTGGAACTTCTTTCTTGTATGGCATGTCTGGAGATGATAAATTCTATTAGTGTTCATTTGTTTGGGAAAGCCTTTATTGTTTCATATTTGAATGATAATATTGTGGGATAGAATATTCTTGGCTCTCAGTTTTTATTTTTTAGCATTGTAAATATATTTTTCCACTCATTTAATGTTTCCACTCATTCCACTCATTGTAATGTTTCTGCTGAGCAGTCTGATGGATGCCTGTTCAAAGTGTCTTTGTATGTCACATTGTTTCCCCTTCCCTCCTGGTCTTTAATATTTTTATTTATCATTCAATTTTGATAATTTATCAGTGATGTGTCTTGGTGTAGGTTGTTTTGCATTTAAAAAATTGGGTGTTCTCTCAGCTTCCTGAATATCTATGGCTAGTTCTTTCCTTCGGCTTCTATGTTCTTTGAATAAAGCTACAGCTCCCTTCTTTTTTCACCTTTTGAATTATTCACTATTCATATGTTTCTTCTTTTAATGGAGCCTAATATTTCCCTTAGAGTTCCTTAACTTTTCCTAAATGTTGTTTCTCTTCTTCCACTTCCTATTTTTTATCTTTTTCTAAAATTCTTCTGCAAGATTTAGCCTACTTAATAAGATTCCATGTTTTTTTAAAGTTCTTTCATTGTGTTCCATATCTATCATTTCTGTTTGTTTAAAAAAATAATTTCAATTTCTTTGGTGGAGAATTCCTGGATATATTTTTGATTTCCTGAACCTGCCATTATGTACTGAGTCTTAAAATCAAACTTCTTTGAGTTTCTTTATTATTGCTCTTCTAAACTCTTTGTGAATGCCTCCAGTTCAGTGTGTAATGCTTAGAATTTGTTTGTCTTTCTTACCTGGCAAATTCATACTTGGTTCCAGGTGTTGAATTTTTCTTTGCATGTGAGTTGCCTCCCCTAGCCCCAGTAGATGGCGCCGTGACTGTAGTTTTTGGCATCCTAGTTGTAATCAAGGTTGTGAGCGTGAGAGTGTGGGGAAGTGGGAGCCCAACTGTTGACATTCTTGGAGTGGGGAAGAGCGGGAGAGCATGCTAAGGCTGGGAAGACTGTGCTGCTGCTTCTCGCTCTGTGACCAAACCTAGTTGCATTCTGTGCCAAGAACCTGCTTCCCCAGTCTCCATTCTCAGTATCATGGGACTTGGTGCTTCACAGTGAATTTCTTTCCAGCCTCAGAATAAATCAATTTTGAAGGGGTGAGGATGGCAGAGATAGTATTTTCACCCTGTTCATGTTATAATCTGACCAATGCTCCAGAGTTGATCAATCTGTCCCAGGGCACAATCAGCATGCAACATAGTTCACAATTTTTAAGGTTCCCTATGCCACTCTGGGCACACCAGAGCCTGTGTTCTCTCATAGTTTGTTCATCCAACAGGAGTGGTCACTGCCCCAGCCAAGGCTCCCCTTCACTCTCCCTGCTCTGAAAACTTAGTAAGTACAAAGGACCCATCTCAGAAAAAAAAAGAGAGAAAAAAAAGTTATCCTGTCACGCTGGTGATGAGCTGTTGAGATACACATATTGGAGATGGTTGTGATTTTTTTTAAAGATTTATTTATTTATGAATACAAGAGCTGGATTGTAGGACAGAGGTTTGGGGGGTGAGGGGATTCACCAGAGACAGAGTGGGGAGCAGAACAGGCTAATATACTGAAATATACTGCTGAGGGGAACAGTGGGCGAGACAGGAGAGTGGGTTAGCTCCCTGGCCAGGATCGAACTCATGCTGCAGTGGCTGCCCATAGCTTCATAGTGCTGAGACTTAATCCCTTGCGCCACCAGGGAGGCCCCTGGTTGTGATTTTTAATTGTGCTTGAGGGAGAGGCCTGTTGAAGAAAACAGTTCCACCAATGGTAATTTTATTTTACCTTTTAGATATTGTGAATAATGTTACTGTGAATATAGGTTTACAAATACCTCTTCAAGATCCAGATTTTAATACTTTTGCTTATATACTCCGAACTGGAATTACTGAATATTTTTGAATTAGTCAATTTTATTTAGTTTTTCTTTTGTTGCCTTTGCTTTTGGTGTAATATAGTAGAAACAATTGCCAAATCCATGTCATAAAGCTTTCCCTTAGATTTACTTCCCAGAATTTTCTAGTTTTAGCTCTTACATTTCGATCTTTAACCAATTTTTAAAAAGATTTATTTATTTATTTATGCATAAAAGCTGGGGTGTAGGCCAGATGTGGGGGTGTGTGTGAGAGAGAATTCACCAGAGAGAGAGTGGGGAGCAGAACAGGCAGAGTGACTGAAATACACTGCTGAGGGGAGCAGCAGGCGAGGCAGGAGAGGTCTGCTGTGCCATGTGGGAAGCTCCCTGCCTGGGGATTGAACTGACTCGTGCTACAGTGGCTGGGGATAGCTTCATAGTGCTGAGACTTAACCCCTTGCGCCACCAGGGAGGTCCTCTTTAACCAATTTTAAGTTAAATTTTATATATGCTATAAGGTAAGTGTCCACCCCCATTATTCTCAATATTGATATCCTGGGTTTTTTTTTTAACACCATTTATTGAAAAGACTGTGCTATGATGGTGGACTATGGGTGAGTTGGTGGTGGGTGCACTATGGTGGTGATACTTGATGCAGCTATCCAAATATTATCTCAATTAAAAATAAATAAAAATTAAAACTCTAAGAACAAGTAAAAAAGATAGTCCTCACCAATGAAGGTAGGCAGCAACCAATCTTTTGAGGGACTGGATACAACAAAAAGGCAGATGTGGAGTGAGGGACTGGGTATAACAAAAAGGCAGATGTGGAATGAATCTACTTTTTGTTTGAGCTGGGACATCTATGTCTCCTGTTTTCAGACATCAATTCTCTTGGTACTCAGATCTTTGAACTTGGACTGAATTGTACCATTGACTTTTCTACTCTTCAGCTTGCAAATGGAGGATTGTGGGGCTTCTTTTTTTTAAAGATTTATTTATTTATGCATACAAGAATGAGGTGTAGGCCAGAGGTGTGTGTGGGGTGGTGAGAGGATTCACCAGAGACAGAGTGGGGAGCAGAACAGGCGAATCTACTGAAGTACACTGCTGAGGGGAGCAGGGGGCAAGACAGGAGAGGTCTGCTGTGCCATGTGGAAAGCTCCCTGGCTGGAAGCATGGGAGCTCCCATTCTGCAGTGGCTTAACCCCTTGTGCCACCAGGGAGGCCCGGATTGTGGGGCTTCTTGGCCTCCATATTTGCATGAGCTAATTCCTATAATAACTCTCTAGCACATATATATTGTACTGTAATTATCATGCATTATATACTACACTGTACTATATATTATAATTGATTTTATTGATTCTGTTTATCTGGAGACCCCTGACTCATCCAGCATTAACAACAGTAAGTTGTCCAATGCATGAACAATGGATTTTTACCACTTATCTATAATTTAAAAAGTTTATTTCAGCAACACTGTATTTTTCCATTTTTTCCATTTGTATCTCTAGGTAAATTTATTCTTAAGTTTTAAGTCTTTTTAATGCTATTGTAAATAGTATTGATTTCTTATTTTCTATTTTAAAAGTTGTTAGTGTATAAAAACTCATCCAATATGTGTGTTGAGATTTTATCCTCTACTTTGATGAACTGTTTATTAGTTCTAATATATTTTGGAGGAATCTTTAAATTGTCCTATATAATATTATGTCTTCTTCAAACAGATAATTTTGCTTTCTCCTTTCTTATTTGGATGCCATTTGTTTCTTCATCTTAATTGTTATGACTAGTATTTCCAGTATTACATTGAATAGAAAGGGAGAGTGTGGGCATCGTTGTCTTGTTCCTGATCTAGAGTCTTTTCCACTATTGAGTATGTTAATTGTGAACTTGATACATATTACTTTCATTATGTTTCGGTACATTATTCTTTTTTTAAAAAAGATTTATTTTTTATGCATACAAGAGTTGGGGTATAGGCCAGAGGTGAGCGGATTCACCAGAGACAAAGTGGGGAGCAGAACAGGTGGATCTACTGACGTACACTGCTGAGGGTGGCAGGAGAGGTCTGCTGCGCCATGTGGGAAGGTCCCTGACTGGGGATTGAACTCGTGTTGCAGTGGCTGCGGATAGCTTCATAATGCTGAGACTTAACCCCTTGTGCCACCAGGGAGGCCCTTGGCACATTATTCTTATACTTAATTTGTTGAAAATTTATGTTTAATCTTGAATGTTAGTTGAATTTTGTCAAATACTTTTTCTACATATATTGGATATATATTTTTCTAGCTATTATATACTGAAATTGTAACAGGGTGGTCCTCAAGAAAAGGGGAGGTTTTAGGTTTTTGTCCCACCCAAGGGAGGGTGGAGCTGAGCAGGGAGGAGAAGCAGTTGAAGATGAGACTGAAGAAGGAAGGAAGGAAACAGAATGGAGAGCCAGAAGGAGACCTGAAGGAGGCACGTGGAGCAGAGAGACATGTGAAGAAGCTGCGCTTGTTTTTTGGTCCTGGACTGGTTGAAACAGATGTGGGTGAGAGAACTGTGGGGAGATTAACAATGGCAGCTTTAGGGGCCTCCCTGGTGGTGCAGAGGTTAAGCGCTGTGCTGTGGAGCTGTCGGCAGCAGCAACGCAGGTTCGACGCAGGTTCGACGCAGGTTCGACGCAGGTTCGACGCCTGGCAGGGGAGATTCCCACTAGGCACGACAGACCTCTCCTGCCTCGCCCGCTGCTCCCCTCAGCAGTGTATTTCTGTTGCTCTGCTTGCTCTGCTTCCCCCTCTGTCTCTGGTGAACCATCTCGCTGCCCCACATCTCTGGCCTGTACCCCAGCATGTATGCATAAATAAATAAATCTTAAAAAAAAAAACAATGGCAGCTTTGCTTTTGATTTTATTTGTTTTTAGACTTGTCTGACTGTTTTTGACCCTTTTTTATGGATCCTCACCGGAAGGTGTTTTAGACTTGTGGCAGGCTTTTGGGCCTTGCTTTGGGCCAATCCTGTTTGGCTGAACATTTATTTACCTATGAGAGGATGGGTGACTTCGGGTGTTAGATTTGGAAACTATATTTTTGTCTTTTTTATGTTATGCACTAATTGTATTAATTTTTTTAATTAAAGGTCTTACATATTCTGTCTTGATGCAGTGGATGGCAGAGCTTATTTGGAGCAGGCAGGTTTGGGGGCTCCGTGTCCCCTTCTCCCTGCCCTGTAACAAAGTGATAATATATTTTATCCTCATTCTGTTAATGTGGTGTGTCACATTTATTGATTTGTATATGTTCAAATAGTCTTATATCCCCAGGAATAAATCCAACTTGATTATTGTGCATTGTCCTTTCAATGCACTGTTGTATTTATTTTGCTAGCATTTTGTTGAGGACCTTTGAATTTATGTTCATAAGTGTTATTGGTCTGTAGTTTTCTTGTGGTGTCATTTTTTGACTTTGGTATTAGTGTAATGCAAACCTTATTAATTGAGTCAGAAAGTGTTCCTTCATCTTTATTTTTTGAGATTAGTTTCTGAAGAATTGGCATTAATTCTTTAAATGTTTGGTAGAATTCACCTGTGAAGTCATCTGGAACTGAGCTTTTCTATGTAGGAAGAATTTTGATTATTGATTTAATCTGTATACTAGGTATAGATCTGGTAAGAATTTCTATTTCTTCATGATATGCTTTTACTGTATATTTCTACAAATTTAACCATTCTTTTTTAGTTACTGAGTTGATTGGTATATAATTTCATGATAATCTCTTAAATCCTTTTTATTTCTATGTATCAGTTATAGTGTCTCATTTCATTTATGAACTGCTTTATTTGAGTATTCTCTTTGCATAACTAAGGATTTGTTAATTTTGTTTATCTTTTCAAAAGAACTCTTAATTTTGTTGATGTTTTCTATTTCATTTATTTCTACTCTAACCTTTGCTATTTACTTCCTCTGCTAATTTTGGATTTATTTCTATTTCTAGCTGCTTCAAGTATAAATTAGGTTGGTTTTTATGAGATTTCTTATTTTTTAGCATAGGTGTTTATTGTTATTGGAACAAACTGTACTGCATCACATAAGTTTGTGATGTGTCTTCATTTTCATTTGTCTCAAGATAATTTCTAACATCCATTTTCATTTTTCCTGTAACCCATTTATTGTTCAAGAGTATATTATTTTTGTTCCACATTCACTGATTTTTCTTGTGTTATTAATTTCTATTTATGACATTGCTGTAGAAAATAATAAGATTTCAATTTTTAAAATTGTGTTAAGACTTGTGATCTAATATATGATCTGTTTTAGAGAAAGTTTCATGCATGATTGTAAAGAATATATATTCTGCTGCTCTTGGATGAAATGTTCATTGTATATTTGCTAGGTTCATTTGGTCTATAGAGTTATTAAGCTTGGCTGTTCCTTACTGATTTTCTTTGTGGATGATTTATCAACTATTAAAAGTGGGCTATTGAAGCTCCCCTACTTGCATTGTTGTACTGCTTATTTCTCTCTTCAGTTCTAATATTTGCTTAATATAATTTAATATTGGATACATATATTTACAATTACTATATCCTGTTGGTGAGTTGATTCCTTTATTATTTATTATACAATGACTGATTTTCCCCCTATGACCATTTTGACTGAAAGTCTATTTTCACTGAGATAAATATAGTTACCCTGTTCTATCTTATAGTTTCTATTTGTATGGAATATCTTTTTCTATTGCTTTATGTTTAGTCTGTGTGTTCTGAAAATTAAAGTGAACCTCTTCTAAGCAGCATTTTGTTGGATCCTATTTTTCATAAATTCAGCCACTCTGTTTTTGAACTTAATCCATTGTGTTTAAAGTAAGTATAGATTGGTAAGTGCTTTCTATTACCCTTTTAAATATCCTTTTCCATTTCATAGGAATTTGTTCCTTCTTTCTTTGTGAGTTAATGCTTTTTGTAAAGGTATTTGATTCTTTGTCTTTTGCGTATTTACATACATAAAACCTCAAGTAGTTGTAAGATTTCATTTTAAGCTGATAACTTCAATTGTATGCAAAACTATACTTTTACTACCCCACACATCTGATGCTATTAATATCACAATTCACATTTTTTTATATTAGGGCACTATTAACAAACTGTTATAGCTATAATTATTTTTAATACTTTTGTCTTTAAAGTTTTTTTACTAGAGCTAGTTGGATTTATGCACCACTGCTATATATTTATATCACATTTTCCTTTTACATCTGTCCACCAATGGATACTTAATTTGTTCCCGTATTTTGGTTTTTGTGACTAATAGTGCAGTGAACAAGAGAGTGCAGATATCACCTTGAGATACTTATCTTTTTTTCTTCAGATATGTACCAGAAATGTTATTGCTGGATCAAATGGTAATTCTACTTTAAATTTTTAAAAGAAACTCCATATTTTCTTCTACAGTGAGTGTACCAATTTACATTCTCACCATAGTACACAAGTGTCCTCACCAGCGTTTGTTACCACCTGACTTCTTTCTAACCATTTTGACAAGTGTGAGATGATATCCCATTCTGATTTTGATTTGCATTTCTCTGAAAATTAGTGATGTTGAGAACTTTCTCATGTACCTGTTGACCATTCACATATCTTCTTTGGAAAAATGTTTATTCAGGTTCTCCGCCAATTTTTAAATTGGATCATTCATTTTCTTGTTACTGCTTTGTATGAATTATTTATGTATTATGGATATCAACCCTTTATCAGATTTATCATTACTTAATATTTCCTCATGCTGTTCATTTAGAGTTTCATATCAGTGTGGTTGTTAAGCTTTCGTTATTCTTAAATTTACTAAACCTTGTTGGCAACCTATATTTCCATTTGTTTGTATCTTATTAAATTTGTTTCCACAAAGTCTCGTAGTTTTCATTGTACCAGCCTTTCACATACTTGGTTAAACTTGTTCTTAACTCTTTTATTGTTTTTGATGCTATTGAGTAAGGAGTCGTTTATTTCTTTTTCTTATGATTCAACATAGTGTAAAGGAATGCAACTGATATCTGTGTATTGATTTTGTATGCTAAAATTGTTGATTAGTTAAATTATTTTGTTTATTGAGGTAATCTTGCCAAACAACATGGTATATGATTTAGAAATACAGATTTCCACCTATTCAGATGTCAGTTACCACAACACACCAAACACCCAAACACCCATGACCCTCATCATAGTCCACTGGGTCCTCTCCCCCTTTGCTCCTCATGCCAATCCTCCCAATCTGGTAGCTACAAATACGTGGTCAGATTTCCATGATTTGTTTGGGTTTAGTTTTGTCTGTCCCCCTCCTTTATTTCAGTTCCACATATGAGTGAAATCATTCAGTGTTTGTCTTTCTTCTTACTTATTTAGCCTAGCATAATTCTGTCCAGCTCCATCCATGTTGTTGCAAATGACAAGATTTCATGTTTCTTTATAGCTGAATTGTATTCCATCTTGTATATTTACTGCATCTTCTTAATCCACTCATCTGTCACTGGTCACTTAGGTTGTTTCTATAACTTGACTATTGTAAATAGCACTACAAAGAACACAGAGGTACAGATATTCCTTCAAAGCAGTGTTTGTGCATTCTTTGGGTAGATACCTAGGAATGGAATTTCTGAATTATAGGATAGATATATTTTGAATATTTTGAGAAAAGTCTATACTGTTTTCCATATGGATTGGGTTCATCTACATTCCCTTCAACAGTGTTTGAGGGTTCCTTTTTCTCCACACTCATTTCAACACTTGCTGTTTCTGTTGTTTTTTTTTTTTAATGTGGGCCATTCTCATGATTTTGAAGTGATATCACACTGTGGTTTTGATTTGTACATCCCAGATGATGAGTGATGATGATTTCCCTCTTGGGAATCTACCCAAAGGACACAAAAACATTAATTCTAAAGGAAACCTGCACTCCTATGTTCACTGCAGCAATATTTACAGTAACTAAGATATGGAAACAACCCAAACGGCCCCAAACAAATGACTGGATCAAGAGCTATACACACAATGGAATACTACTTAGCAATCAAAAAAGATAAACTCATACCACTTGCAGCAACATGCATAGAGCTGGAAGACATTATGCTCAGTGAAATAAGTCAGAAAGTGAAAGAAAAATATTGGATGGTTTCACTTGTAGGAGGAATATAGGGAAACCGAACAAAGGGTCAAAAAAAAAAGGCAAAACTTGCAGGCAAACTATAGATCTGAGGCATACAGCGGGGAAGGGGTAAGGAGAGGGCCCAAAACAGGGGAGGGAAGAGCACAAGGGACTTTGGTGACGGTTTATGTGTGATGTGGTGGTGGGATATTTATGGGGACTACACCTGAGGGAAGAAATCAAATATTGTACAAAAACAAACAACAATGTAAGAAAATAAAAAAGTTTTAAAAAATAAGAAAAGAAAAAAGTTATTATTGGTGATTCAATTTCAATGACAAAGGAATTAAAAACAAAAATAAATAATTAGGATAACCGCAAGTTAAAAAGCTTCTATATTACAAAAGAATAAAAGATGCTCCCTACTAAGTGGGTAAAATATTTACACAATATGTAACTGGTAAGGAATTAATATCCGTGATATATTAAAAAAACTCATATAATTCAATAACAACAAACCCAAATAACCCAATTAAAAATGGGTAGCAGATATGAATGGACAATTCACTAAAAAAGATATCCAGAAAGATAAAAAGATATATAGGAAAGTGTTCATCATCACTCTTAATAAGAGAGATGCAGATTAACTTTATAATAAGATACCACCTCACACCTTTGAGATGGCACATATCAAAAAGAGCCACAATAGCAAGTGCTATATGGAATGCAGAGAAAAAGGAACACTGTTATACTGTTGGTGGGACTATGAACTGGTGAAACCATTTTGAAAAGCTATCCACAGAATATGAAACCATCAATAATGAATCCCATATATTCTACAATATTTACAGCTGCATTATTTATAATAGCCAAGACATGGAAGCAGCCTAAATCTCCTTCAGTGGATGAATGGATCAAAAGATGTCATACATATATACCATGGAATATTACATAGCCATAACAAAAAATTGAAATGCATCCATTTTCAATAAAAATGGAGAGAATTTGAAAAAATTATATGCAGCAAAGCAAGTCAGAATGATTAAAAACAAATATTGAAAATTCATATTACAGAGAGTTCAACAACACAAAATATGTTCAAAACTCTTCAACATCAACAAACATCCTGAGGGCTCTGAGGTCAAGAGGGAAGGGGAAGGGAAAAGAACAAGGGGACAAAATGAATAGTTATAGGGGGATACACCCCACTCTCTCTCAAAAATCTTTTTCAGCAACTTTTAAAAAAATGATAGGCTTGCCAATTTCTCTCAAAAATGCATATGGCATTTTGATAGCTATTACAATAAACGTGTAGATCAATTTGGAGAGTATTGACAGCTCAATAGAAACTTATTCATTTTATGAACACGGATGCCTTTGCATTTATTTATATCTTCTTTATTTCAACAAGGTTTTGTGCTTTTTGGTATACAAGTCTTGCAGTTATTTTGTTAAATTTATACTTAAATATGTTCTTTAGTGTTATTTTGCATGTAATTGTTTTCTTATTTTCATTCCTGGATTGTGCATTG
The DNA here is from genome assembly GCA_004024925.1 of Scalopus aquaticus. NCBI lineage: Eukaryota > Metazoa > Chordata > Mammalia > Eulipotyphla > Talpidae > Scalopus > Scalopus aquaticus. Next base: position 28,121 of record PVIJ01007286.1, on the reverse strand, counting down.
TTAGTGTATCAGGTGCAATTTATTTTGTATATTAATCTTATATTCTATGACTGTAATGACTTAAATATTAATTCTAATATTATTTCAGTAAAGATTCCTTAAGCAAAGCTACATAAAGGAACATGTTATTTGCATACAAGAGATCACTTTACTTCTTCCTTTCCAATACAGATATCTTTTAATTCTTTTACTTGGCTAAGTACCCTGACTGTAACCACCAGTAAGTGTTGAGTATAAGTGAGGAGAGTCAAATAATGTTTTTTTCCTAATCTTAGAGGGAAAACATTCTCTTTCACCATTAAGTATTATGTTTTCTATAGGTTTTTCCAAGATGAAAAAAAGAAGTACTTGAAATTAGCAGGTAAATATGGAAAATCTTCTAGAATATCATCTTTAAATTAAACATGCAACATTAAAAAGTGAACAAATGCATAATTCAACATGAATTTTAGCAGCCTACTCTTCTCTCAGGTTCTAACAGTCTCTTGTATGGTTTCATCTGACTTTGAAAAGATTGCAATAAAACATGATAACTTTTCACAATAGTATTCAGCTAGAAATGAACATCAAAAAAAAGTGGGAAAAAATCTGAAAATCAATTCATATAGTCCACCACATCAACAAAAGGAAAAATAAAAAACATGATCATATCAATAGATGTTAAGAAAGCATTTGACAAAGTTCAACATTCACTTATTATGAAGGCCCTTGAAATCCTCGTGATAGAAAGAACATACTTTAGCATAATAAAATCCACATACGACAAACCCACAGCCAATATTATTCTCAGTGGTGAAAAGCTGAAAGCCTTTCCTTTAAGATCAGGAAGATCACTCTCACCACTGCTTGTCAATATAATACTGGAAGTCCTAGCCAGAACAATAAGACAAGAGAAAGACATACAAGGATTCCAAATAGGGGAAAAAAAAGGTAAAACTATCACTACTTGCAGACGATATGATAATATACATAGAGAACCCTTAAAACTTCACAAAAAACCTAATTAAAGTAATAATCCAGTTTAGTAAAGTAGCAGGATACTAAATCAACAAACAAAAATCAGTAGCAATCCTATATGCAAACAATCCATCTGAAGAAGAAGAAATTAAGAAAACCATCTCATTTACAATTGAAACAAAAAAAAATCAAATACTTAGGAATAAATCTAACAAAGGAGTTGAGTGACCTTTACAAAGAAAATTATAAAACATTGTTAAAAGAAATTGAAGAAGACACAAAGAAATGGAAAGACATCCCCTGCTCATGGATTGGAAGAAGTAACATTATTAAAATGACCATTCTACCAAAAGCAATTTATAGATTCAACACAATCCTGAGAAAAATCTCAATGACATTCTTCAAAGAAATATAACAAATACTGATGAAATTCATATAGAGCCACAAAAAAACCCCAAATAGCCAAAGATCTTCTGACTAAAAAGGAGAATGGAGGTATTACTTCCAGACTTCAAACTATACTACAAAGCTGTAATAATTAAAAAATCATGGTACTGGAACAAAAACAGACACATAGACCGATGGAATCGAATAGAAAACCCAGAAATGAAGCCACACGTATATGGACAACTAATCTTTGACAAAGGAGCAAAGAATATGCAATGGAACAAGAAGAATTTGTTCAATAAATGGTGCTGGGAAAACTGGGCTATCCCATGCAAAAGAATGAAACTAGACTACTACCTCACACCATGCGCAAAAACCAACTCAAAATGGATAAAAGATTTGAACATAAGACCTGAAACCATAAAATATATAGAGGAAAACACAGGCAAAATACTCCATGACATACAGCTCAGAAACATCTTTGAGGACTCGTCTCCAGAAGCAAAGAACATGAAGGAAAAGATAAACAGCTGGGATTACACCAAACTAACAAGCTTCTGTACAACAAAAGAGACAATAACCAAAACAAACAGACACCCTACTAATTGGGAGAAAATTTTTGCACTCCATACAACTGATAAGGGACTGATCACAAAGATCTACAAAGAGCTCACATGACTCAACAAAAATAAACAGGGCCTCCCCGTTGGCGTAGCGGTTGAGCGCTGCGCTGTGGAGCTGTCGGCAGCGGCGACGCGAGTTTGACGCCCGCCCGGGGAGAATCCCACATGGTGCGGCAGACCTCTCCTGCCTCGCCCGCTGCTCCCCTCAGCAGTGTACTTCTGACCTGCCTGTTCTGCTCCCCACTCTGCCTCTGGTGAACCCTCTCGCCACCCCACGCCTTTGGCCTGTACCCCAACTTGTATGTATAAATAAAAAAAAATATAAACAATCCAGTCAAAAAATGAGCAGAAGAGCTAAACAGACACTTCTCCAAAGAGGAAATGCAAATGACCAACAGCCATATGAAAAAATGTTCAACATCCCTCATAATCCGGGAAATGCAAATCAAAGCTACAATGAGATACCACCTTACACCAGTGAGAATGGCACATTTTTTAAAAAACTAGCAACAACAAATGTTGGTGAAGATGTAGAGAAAAGGGAACTCAACTACACTGCTGGTGGGAATGCAAACTGGTCCAACCACTGTGGAAAGCTGTGTGGAGGTTCCTCAAACTACTAAAAATGGAGCTACCATACGGCCCAGCTATTTCACTCCTAGGAATCTACCCAAAGAACACAAAAACATTAATTCAAAAGGATACTTGCACCCCTATGTTTATTGCAGCACTACTTAAATAGGTAAGATATTGAAACAACCCAAATGCCCAAAAATAGATGACTGGATCAAGAAGATGTGGTACATATACACAATGGAATATTATTCAGCAATCAAAAATATAAACTCATGCCATTCACAGCAACTTGGATGGAGCTGAGAGGGATTATGCCCAGTGAAATAAGTAAGAAGGAATAAGAAAAATATTGGATGTTTTCACTTATAGGAGGAATATAGGGAAACCAAATAAGGGATCAGGAAAAAAATAATAAATAAATAAAACCAAAATTAATAGGTAACTATAAATCAGAAACATTCTGCAGGGAAGAGGGATCAAAACAGGGGAATGAAGACCGCTAGGGACAATGGTTACATTGCACGGGGGTATTGGTGGTGGGAATTTTATGGGGACTACAGCTAAAAGAAGAAAGCAAATATTGTACAAAAATGAACAATGATATAAAATATAAATAAAGAAATTAGTTAAAAAAGAATGATTCATACAAAGGCACAGGTATTTGGGAAGATAAGGGTTCAAAAGGGGGAAGAGGGGAGCAAAAGGGACTGTGGTGATGGTTCATGGATGAATCGGTGGTGGGTAACCCATGGGGAATACACTATAATGTAAAATATACAAATAATTATAAATACTTAAAAAAATTATAAAACAACATTCTTGAACTCTTGCATCTAGTAAATTTGATCCTGTTCAGTCCTTCAACTATTTTTGGTGGTATAATTTAATCTCTAAAATTTGAATTGCACTTTTGGATTCTAAATGGAAATCAGAGAATTGTCTTCCAACACCAACAAGACTGGAGATATTTTTGTCTTTTTTGCAGATCAAAGATAAGAAAGCAATTTGGATTATTGAAATATATTTTAATATATCATCAGCCTGCATTTAAGTACTATACTTATGTTCTGATCTGTATTCTTATTCTTGAATGTTAAAAAGCTAAATTTCCTTATGTTTTGGTTTTCATTTCATTTTATTTATGAAGATAGAGTAGCTTAAAAAGCAGGAGACAGTTATATCACAAGTATAACTGTTAGATACTGGTATTTGGTTGCTATTTCTTATCACTTGAGAAAGTTTTCCCCAGCATGTAGTATGTGTGTGCATGGATGAATATATACATGTACGTGTGCATGCCTATCTATGCATTATAAGTTGTGGCTTGTTTAGAACAAAGAATAGCTTGTCATTAAAATTTTAGTGGTCTTCTTGAAACTGATATGCTGAGATTGGGAGTTCTTGCAGGATGGTGTAATGTCAAACTTAAGGATTTGGCTCTTAAAATTAGGCACATGGGTAATTTGTCTATAGGCATTTTAAGACCTCCTCCAATCCTGAGATTCTTTGAATTTCCTCTTTCTCCTAAGTTAAGAGAAGCTCTGAATTACTATAAATTCTGCAAGTCTATTTGAAGATTGAAACTGTAGTGCTGGCCTCCCAGTCATAGTACTTAATTCAGGCTAATATTAGATTCAGAATTAGGCACTCTACTAATATTTACTGTTTGGCAACAGGTCACCGTTATTCCTGTTTCAGCTGCCAAATGGGTGTTCTGTCAAATTTTCCAAAACTTCGTGTGAGGAGACTGTTCACCTCTATATATGCCCCTGGTGGGAAGAAGGTACATTCCCCACTGGGATGTTAATTCATTATCCTGTCCCCCTTATTTCCCATTTATCCAATCTGAAGTTGACACTCTTAATCGTGCCCCCTAAAAAGCTTTAAGAGACAAGGCCAAAACCAAGCCTCTTTTGAGTGCTGATGTTTTTCTCTTTGTCTAGGAATTATGGGGCCTAAGTAATCGCTTCCTTTGAGCGATGTTGTCTAGTGGGTTTGAGGTCTTATCTATCATATTGGAGCAACAGGATCTTTTAACATTTCACATGTCTTTGATATGCTGCAGGGTTCCTCTTCACTCCTCCTTTCTTTGGTTATATTAGGGGAAAAGGTGAGGATTTTCACAGCAAATAAAAAGGGCTATCCTGGTCTTTATTGTTTTCAGGAGGAAAAAAAGCCTGTTAGAAAGGAGGTGTTTATGATCATGTTGTTATACTAGAATGAACCCCACCAGTTCCTTTCCCTCATCAATTTGCAACCACCCTCTGTTGGACATATAATTGAGCCTTGCAGGCCTTGGAATATCCTCAGGAGAAGTGGACTTTCCTCTCTTTTATCTGAAGAGCACTGAGAGGAGGGAGGGTGGATTGGATGGGAGGAAACCACTCAGAGTAGCAAAGACAAGAGCTGGCTATCAATTTTATCAGCCATATTTTCATAACTCTTATTCCCATTTAACACTTTGGTAGGGATGGAATTGAAACTAATGGAGTGTACTTCTGCAAATGAGTTATGTGAGTAGTTTTCTGTCAGCTTGTCTGACTTAAAAAGTAATATATAGTATTAAAAAATTGGGAAATGATTTTAGAGATTCCGTGCAAAGTCCAGTGATCTTAATTCAAAATAAAGAAGTATTTTCTAGATCAAAAGTGTTGGCAGGTGAATCTAAAGAGGCGATATAGCACTCTGAGTGACTAAACAAATATGTTATAATCTCAGGGACCTAAAAACCTCGACAGTTCAGGTAGTTGACTTGAAACTTCATGCAGTACCTTTTTTTAAAAAGATTTATTTATTTATACATACAAGCTGGGTACAGGGCAGAGGCGTGGGGCGGCGAGAGGGTTCACCAGAGACAGAGTGGGGAGCAGAACAGGCAGATCAGAAATACACTGCTGAGGGGAGCAGCGGGCAAGGCAGGAGAGGTCTGCCGCACCATGTGGGATTCTCCCCGAATGGGTGTCGAACTCGCATCCCGTGCTGCCCACAGCTCCAAAGCGCAGCGCTCAACTGCTGCGCCACCAGGGAGGCCCAGTACCTTTTTTTTTTTTTACACTGTGTCTTTAGAAATCTGAAAGGGACTCACATATTAATGGCATAAGATACAGAGGATATAAAGGAAATAAAATAATAGAATGTCATCTGATCTTTTACATGAATTAGTGGCTCTCCAACTTTAAAACCCCTTCTTTTAGCTTTCTCTATTATTTTTTCCGGTTTCCCATTATTTTGTTTGCTTCTCCCTTCTTTTTTCTTCTTACCTCTGTTTTACCCTCAATTTTATGTCAGTAGCATGGCTCAGTCTTTTTAACTTCCTATTAGTGCTGCAATTAGAAAGGTTTAGTCTGAACTCTGTCCCTGGGCAACTTCATTTTTCTCTAAATAAACCAGCTTCCTCATCTAGAAGGCAAGGAATTTGAACTTCAAGGAATGCTCCAGTTTAGGGACGTTATTTCTGAGGAAAATGAGAGAGCAGGGTCAAAATAATAAAAAAGGGATAAGTTAGTAATACAGATGTGCCCACTTTCCCAAAGAGGTCATTTATAGCAGAACCTAGAATTCGAGAAAGAGTCTATTTACAGTGGCTATATTACCTGACCAAAGAAAGCTAAAACAGTTATTGTTCTGTGTGGTACTGAGAAGCAGGTGGAATAAAAACTGGATTTTTCTTTCAGTTTTATAATATGTGTCACTAAGAAATTAGCAAAAGACTGATGTGGGAGGAGGATGTTAATAGCAATCTTTAAATATATGAAGAGATACCATAGTCACACTGATAAACATTGAAACACAGGGCAAACTCTTCCTTACAATCATTTGGAAAAAGGGGAATCTCATTTGATTGAGAAATTACATATGTTGTGATTTATAATAGGGACTTAGGGGTTTCTAAACTTGATTTTATATTTGTGTGGGTTTTATTTAACAAACCACAGAGAATATCAAATGTTGGTTCTATGAAAAGATCAATAAAACTGACATCTTTAGCTAGACTGAAAGAGATGAATGACTCAATTTCTTAAAATCAGGAAAGAAAAGGGTGAATAACGCATATCATAATGAAATAAAAGGATTTCAAGGGAATAAAATCAACAATTGAATAAGAAAATATTAATAATTTAGATAAAATGTTCAAAATGATTATAGATGCAAAAATGTCCCAGAAATTACTAGCAAACTAAACCCAGAAGCATATTGAAAAGATTATACACAATGAACAAATACAGTTTATCCCAGGAAATGCAAGAATGATTTAATATATACAAAAGGAACTCTTTTTTACTATTGGTGGGAATGTAAATTTGTACAATCCCTGTGGAAACGATATGTAGATTCCTTAAAAATTTAATAATGGAACTGTAAGGGATTATGCTGAGTGAAATAAGTAAGAAGGAGAAAGTCAAATGCTAATTATTTCATGCATGTGGAACATAAATAAACAGATGAACAGACAAAACTAAACCAAAACTGAAAAATCTGATTGTAGAGTTGAGGTTGCCATAGGAGAGGGAAAGGATAGGGAGCAAAGGGGGACCAATGGATTAGATGGAAGATTATGGGTGCTTTGGTGGTAGGTGTTGTGTGGTAACATAATCTGAAAAGTTGTGAACCTTTACCCCTAAATCATACGTAGTTTTGTAAATCAATATTACCTCAATAAAAGATAAAACATTAAAAATTTAAAAATGCAAATACCATAATACCCAAGAATACCTCTCCTATGTATTTATCAGAAGAATATGAAAACACTAATTTGAAAAGATTTATGCACCCCTATCTTCATAGTAGCATCACTCACAATAGCTAAGACATGAAAATACCCTAAAGGTCCATTAACAGACAACTGGGCAAAGAAACTGAGGTATGTATACTCAATGGAATACTACTGAACGATTAAAGAAGATGAAATAGTGCCTTTTGGAACAAAATAGATAGCTCTTTACGTGATTATGTAAAGTGAAGTAAATCAGAAAGTGAAAGACAGCTATCAGATGGTTTCCCTGTCTCTATAAGTAATAATAATAGTAATAATAATATATAAATAAAGCAAACTAACAAATCAGAACAAAAGCGGCTCTGAGTATGTGAAAAATATAGTGGTTACAAGAGGGGAAGGAGAAAGGAATTGGAGGGAAGATTAGCCTTGTCAACCCTATAGTGGGAGGGGCCCAGAACTTTTGTGGTGAGTAAGGTGAGGCTTATACAAACATGGAGGTGAAGATGTACCCCTAAAATTTATATAGTTCTGTAAATAAATAAAATTTCGTTAGGTAAAAAAGTTACAGAAACCAAGATTAGATCCACACAAATATAAATTCATTTTTCAAAAATGTGTAAATCAGTTGAATAGAAAATGCTGTTAGTTGAATCAACGATGTTAAGGCAATTTGAGGTTCATTCAGAAACCATAAACCTTGACACATAGTGCACAATTTATTAAAAAAATCAACTCAAAGTTGATCATAAATATGAAATGACAAGCCAAAAACTGGGAAAACATGTTTGTAAATTATATCTGATAAGCAATCCAGAAAATGTAAAGGAAGTTTAAAACACAGCAGTAAGAAAATAAACACCCCAATTTTTAAAATAGGCAAAAGGTCTGGGCAGACACTTCCCCGTGAAATATATATGATCGCAAATAGGCAGGTAAAAGATGCTTCACGTTATTGGTCAATATGGAAATACAAACTAAAACTAAAATGAAATACCTCTACACAGTTTTTACAATGATAAAAAAAAATACCTAAAAATTCCAAAGATGTGAAGCAATTTGAACACTTATGTATTGCTGGCAGGGTTGTAAAATGGCACAGTCACATGCTAACATAGGCAGTTTCATAAGCAATCAAACACTTAATATGTAATCCAGAAATTCTACTCCTGTGTAAAATGAAGTAAAATTTTATGTCACACAAAACTTAAATGTGATTATTTAGAGCAGCTTTATTAATAATTATCTAAATGGGCATACCCAGATACCCTTAAAATGCTGAATATATTTTTAATAAGCCAGACAATAAAATATTCAGTGATAAAAAGAAAAAGTCCTTGATTTACAGAAAATGTAGATGAATTTTAAAAGCATTTTGCTAAGTTAAAATTATAGAGCCAATATACTACCTAATGTATCATTCCATCCACATGACATTCCAGAAAAAACAAAACTGAAAAGAAGGATTAATAGTTTCCATGAATTAGGGGAAAGGATAGTGGATAAATAAGAGGAGGACACGCAAGAGAAATTTATCAGAATCCATGAGATGAGTTATGAAAAAGTGAGCTAAATACATTCAAATTAAAGGAAATCAACCACAATATCAGGGAATCACAAGTGGAATGAAGTCTGTGATATGATAATCTCACTGTATTACAAATATACCATACAACTGCACTAAAGAGGGCAGACAAGAAAGAAGCTGTCTTAAGTAACTTTGAAAAACAGTATTTTGAATGGAAATCACAAGGCTAAAGATAAATGGAATTATCCCAAACACTGTACTGTTGGTAAGTTTGCTTCTCAGAGGCATATGGGGTTGGCGATTCCAAATCTACTGTACAAGTATACTGCAACTGAACAAATAAGTAAATGGCAGATCATGGGAGTCACATTTCTCACCATTGAAGAAATAAGTTACAATTGTTTGCATAAGTATAAACATTTATAATTTTATAAATATTTATAAAATTATATAAATAATAGTTACAAGCAAGTGGAGAAGACTATAATGAACCATGTGGTACTGGGTTAGAGTCAGAAGAAATATAACAGTATGAACTCAGGTTTAGTTTAATTAATAAATAAATAAAGAGATGGTGGATGGATTACATAGGTAGATTGATAGGTAGCTGCAGATGATGGATAGATACATGATAGATACCTGTTGACATATTTTTTGGTCAGTGGAACTGAGAGGAAGGCATGGGCACCAATGACCCATTCTCTGGCTTCCCCATGAGCATGACTGGCTTCACCAACATGTGCTTTGGCCCCTCCGCCCCTGCCCAAGAGACCACCCAAAGAAGCAAGACACCACCCCCACCCCAACCCCATCACCCATGACTTTAGGATCTCACTTGAAGAAACCAAGTTTCTTGGCTGTACCAAGATGAAAATCCCCCATAAGTGGCTGAACCTGTATGGAAAGAGCTTTTGTAATGAAGACAAACTCTTGACCATCGAAGTGAAGCGGGGGTAGAAAGAAGGAACCAATAGCACTTTCCCCAAAGGAGACCAAACTTCCAGAAACATTCCCGCAGGCATAGTCTTCCTTTTGAAGCCACGCCACGCAGTGTCTTTAAGAGAGATGGTTCTGAGTCATCTGAGCCGGGATCAACCTATGGGAGACTCTGTGTGGCTGTACAGTGGGTGTCCACTGCGCACAGCAAGACCACATCCTCGTATTCAAAGATGTCATCAGGCCTGGCATGTGGGGAAAAGTACCTGGACAAGGTCTCCCCCTCCCCAAAACACCAGAGAAACGCTGGGACCTCGTTATCAAATTCCAAGTGATTGTTCCCAAAAGCATTCCCCATACAACAAGAACCGACCTTGAACAGGTTCTTCCGATATAACCACCCATGTTCCTCAAGGACTGACCGGGGACCTTCCCAGAATGGAAGGGTTTCTGGACAGGGCCACCACCTGAGATGGTGGGAGGGCCCAGGGAGGCTTTTGTGCTGCTGAATGTTTTTCAGAGAACATATTACTATCTTTCGAAGGCACGAAAAAAAATTTTTTTTTCATGTGTAAAGAAGTCTTTTTGTGTGTGCTTGTATCAAAGATATTGCATGGCTTGTTTTTTATTTTTTTGATGTTTTATCTTTTTTATTTTAGTTTTTTAATATTTACTTTCTTACATCATTGTTGATTTTTGGACCGTATTTAATTTCTCCCCTCAGGTGTAGTCCCCGTAGTTCTCCGACCACCACATCATCCGTGACTCATCACATAGTCCCTTGTGCTCTTCCCTCCTCCTTTTGACCCCCCTCCCTACCCCTCCTCTCCTGGATGCCCCAGATCTATGGCCAGAGTGCAAGCTTTGTCTTTTTCCTGACCCTCTATTCAGTTTCTCTATATTCCAGGGCTTGTCTTGGATGGTAGCAGCTTACTCCCTACTTACTCCACCTTGCTGCTGACATCTGCCCTCCTCTTGTTTTTGAGCTTTTTGTTTCCTTTATTTGATTATTGAAGTTTTAATTTATTTCCCTCTCTTTCTTCTATTCTTTACATTATAGTTCTGTGTGCTTTATCCACTACTTTTCAATCAGCCCAGAGTGTTGGTCGGCTGTGGTGTGAGCAGCGGTAGAGTATAGTCCCCCCTACCATTAAGGGAGTGATTTCTGAGGCTGGAGAGAAATCTGCTGCAAACTGTGGCATCCCTTGAGATTGAGATGGAGACCTGGGAGCAGGCTCTGGGCAAGGAGAGAGAAGCACTGGAAAGCCTTCCCAGTCCTGGTGTACCTTCCCCCACCCAAGATTTTGAACACTTACTAGAGACATCTGGGCTCCCACTTCCCCACACTCCACCCTGCCAGCATCCCTCCATCCCTCCTTGAAAATCAAGGAGGACGCCAAAACTAAAGCCAGAGTGCCACCTTCTTGGGGGTGGGGCGGGCACACCCATGAGAAAGAATGGACAAATCAGGGAACTCAATGTGGAAAAGGATAGTAGAGCTGAAGTCAAGCATTACGACTCATAAATGGAGGAACTAGCAGAAAATCATAAAGAAGCTTAAAGAAGTTCAAGACTCAAACACAGAATGGTAGATTTAGGATATTGGGAAACTATCCAGGAACAAAAGGAATTCTTCAACAAAGAAATGAATGAGCTATTTAAAAAACCCAAACAGGAATGATGGATATGAGGACTATATTAAAAGAGCTGAAAACAGATATAGAAAGAAAGCTTAGTACACTGAATCTTGAGAGGAAAGAATTTCAGAAGTAAAAGGTGTACATGTACCAATCACCCAATTGGAGGAAAGAAAGAAGATCTAGGAAAAATGATGAAACCCTACGTGAAGTATCAGATTTGTTAGAAGAGGAAACAGGATAATGCCTATCACTGGAAGTGAAGAGAAAAGGGAGGGAGAAGAGACCCTAGTCATTGAAATAATAGTTGAGAACTTCCCAATCATAAGAAAAGAACCACCATAAATATTCAGGAAGCAGACAGAATATGCAAATTTCTAAATGTGAAATGACCCCCACGAAGATGCATCATTGTGAAGTTGTGAAGAGTCAATGACAAAGAAAAAATCATCCACCCACATCATGGCAGAATAGAAAAGTTGGCATCATCTTCTCTCCTAAAAACAACTATAAAAATTATTTGTTCAAAGAAAGATTCAGTTGTTCCCCAACAGAGTCCCATTTTTTTCCCCACAGAGGACTTGCACTAAGGTTGGTGACTTGCTTCTGGGAAGGAGAGAGAAGAGATGAAGGTGAGCATGGCCAGGAAAGTAGATACCCCGGCCAGCAGAAAAGGCCTTCCATCACCCCACAGGGCATGAGGGGCGCGGAGAACATCTCTGGAAGGACTTTTTGGAAAGGGACTGCTGTCATGTGTAGGCGCAGCTCACAGGGACAGCTCCCTCAACTTCACTCCTAGAGGTAAGAGAACAGTTTTCAGGTAGAGCTGTGCCAGGCTTGATCACAGGCCCAATTTCAGAAGGGAGAACTGGTGAGAGATAGTAACATTTCCTTGGAAATAATCAAGTGGGAGCACAGCACTTGCAGCCCAAGTCCCTCAAATGCAGGATTGAGCAACAATGGCAGTGGCGGTGGCCATACCCTATGGCCATTGTTGTGATACGGGGAAAATGAGGCCTTTTTAAGTTTAGACAAAGGCAGTGCCTCAGTTGTTACCGGTCACTATCTTGGTTCTGCACCCGCGTGCACATTTACAAAACTACTCAAGTTTAGGGGAAAACAACATTGGGATTTATTTAACAAACAGGGAAAGACAAAACATTACTAAAATTAACAGAGGTAAAACAAAAGTTACTAAAGTTAACATATGGCCATTTACCTTACTTAAAATAATGTCCAGTCCTTTAAGTCCCAAAAGGTAACAAAGGTGGCATCTTTTTGCCACTGTTGGCTGTAAAGCTCTTTTTCCAGACAAAAGGCCACGATTCCAAAATGGCGTCTTCTCTCTTATGTTGATGGCGTTTTCCCGCCATGATTTTTCCTTTTTGACACACACTGATCAAACTGTAGGCCAGGTTCCAACTTCCAAGGACGACACAGGATGCAACTGAAAATGCTTTTAAAACCGCCTTGATGCTCCAGCACATCATTAGGCCAACAAGACTGTAAACAGCAGCTACAGCGGCCAGACGGCCCATCAGACTGCACTCACACATTTTAGAAGGGGCCGCTTCGGGCATCTGCCTTCTTTCTTCGGCTACTTGCAAAGCCTCCAAAGTCCCTGGCCCTAAATCTTCATTTTCACCTCGTGGTGAGCTATCAACTCCTACTTTTTTTTCTACATAATGATGTCTCCTTCTTCTAGTTCTACATAATGGCGTCTGTCCCTTTCTCTTCCTTCCTTCCCTTTTTAAAATCGCCTAGCCCCGCCTTACTGTCCCAGGTCTCAGAAGCCCACCTGGCGGGGCTTCAGATCACCTGTCTGCAATTCACCTTTAACAGTAAACGCCTGCAGGGGGTGCCAGTTCATCGGACTTTGACTCAGTCCACTTACAGTTGGGAGACAGGAGACACAACCTGATTGGGAACTTCCTACCTTCTGGGGACAACTGAATCCCTAGCATGAGCCCTGTGCACCACAGCCAGTTCCACCTCACCAGGAGACACAAGCTTCGTGGAACACAACCCATAGCAGGGACGTGGGCAGGGAGTTAAGACAACTGAAGCACTGAACAGAGAATGCTGTGCACAGAAAGGATGGGATGCAGAGGTGAGCACCTTTATACCTTAACAAGAATGAAACTGAGTATTTAAGATCTAGTGTCCCCTCATGCCCTCACCGCATGCCAAGGTAAACAAAGATGAGAAACAAACCTAAACTAAATCTACAGTACCTCAACTGCAAAAAAAAAAAAAAAAAAAAAAAAAAAAAAAAAAAAAAAAAAAAAAAAAAAAAAAAAAAAAAAAAAAAAAAAAAAAAAAAAAAAAAAAAAAAAAAGGAGAGAGAGAGAGAGAAGAAGAAGAAAAAAGCAAATAAGGCAAAACATGCCTAGGAAGTAAGGAACATCTGAACATGACATGGAAAAGCAAAAAGAGGAGAATAGAAATTCTGGGAACTATACAAAGGATACTGAATAGAGAGGACTTATAAGACAGACCTTAAAACAACAATATAAGCAACTTTAAATGAGCTACTAGAAGGTCAGTGAAAGACAGACAGGGAGGTGCAAGATCATAGAAAAGGAGATCCAGGAACAAAGAAAGTACTTTACCATAAAGAGTGAAAATATTGGGGCCTCCCTGTCGGCAGCACGCGATGCGAGTTCGACGCCCAGCTGGGGAGAATCCCTCATGGCACGGCAGACCTCTCCTGCCTCACCCGCTGCTCCCCTCAGCAGTGTATTTCTGATCTGCCTGTTCTGCTCCCCACTGTCTCTGGTGAACCCTCTCGCCACCCCACGCCTCTGGCCTGTACCCCAGCTTGTATGTATAAATAAATAAATCTTTTAAAAAAAGAGTGAAAATATTAAATGAACACAAAATGACACTCTGAATACAATGAAGACATATACAGAAAAGGCTTTACATAGAACTAAACTGAAAAAAGACAGATTTTCAGAAGTTGAAGACTCAAATGTAAAGTCATTCAAATTGGAAAAGGAGAAACAAGACGTAGGAAAAATGAAAAAATATGAGAAATATCAATATCAGTCTCAATCAGAAGAGGAAACATAAGTATACTGGGGAATCAGTGGAGAGAGTGGGAGAGGGAGTAAGAAAGGAGCAGAGACCTTTTGCAAAGAAATAATAGCTGAGAAGTTCCCAAACCTAAGGAATGAAATAAATATGGATATCTAGGAAGCAGACAGAACACCCAGATTTCTACAGTTCATCTTAGCCAAAAGTCCAAGAAGTGATAACACCAAAATTTCTAAAGACAAAATAACCTACACCAAGACATATCACTGCTAAATTACACTCATCAACATTGAGATCGTTACTGACTTAAAAAAGCCCTAATCTGTAGTATCTTGGCGTGCCAAACATGAATATAACCTTGAAATTTTTTTATTAGCTCTCATTTTGAAGATATTTCATATAATTCATTTTATATGTTTCACCATGTCAATTTATCTAGTAGGACTGCAACAACATCCGAAATCAGCCTAGAATGATATAGTATTGCATCGCATTGCATAATACCATCATGCACACATCATCCAGAGTTGATTGCATCATTTTCTGATGCAATGCAATACTACTGTCAGACGGCTGCTGAAGTAAACTGATGTCAGCAGTGCACTATAGAAAGTCCTGTTGGAAGGGTTGAGCATTGAAAATATTTCAGAATTGTGAGAGACAGTCGAAGCTACTGTTCCATAGGACTGTTATTATTTTATCCATTTAGGCACAATACAGAACAGTAATGCCTCGAAAGTGTGTTAATAGTGTGGACAATTTCTGCTCTATTTGTGGGGAAGTGACATTTGCCAACCAGAAGAAAAGTATCACTTCTCAAGTGAAGAAGGCTTATCATCTTGGCTTTGGATGCAAGGTTGGTGACCAAGACAAGCCTTGGGCCCCGCATATATGCTGTGCTTCATGTACAACACAGCTTTCACAGTGGTTCAATGGCAAAAGACCATCAATGCCGTCTGCAGTCCCCATGGTATGGAGAGAGCCAAGCAACCACATAAAAGACTGTTACTTCTGCTTGGTTCCTCCTCTTTCTGGCAGAATAACAAAGCAAAAGAAGTCTGGAATAGTCTGCCCAAACATTCCGTCTGCATTGAGACCAGTTCCACATGGTGAGGGACTTCCTATTCCAGAACCTCCAGCAGAATATTCCCTTGATTCATCTGATGAGGACAAGGGTGAGCCGACCTGTTCTTCTCCTGTTCCATCAGCATGCAGTGATCCAGATTTTCACTGTGGTGCTTCATCAACCCCCCACAGACTAACACAGGAAGAACTCAATGACCTGGTTTGTGATTTGGGCTTATCCAAGAACAAGGCAGACAAACTAGGTTTGATGAAGAATTTCGTGAAAGCCATGGACCGGACCTCGCCAGCTTTCCGATACCTGCATGAAAAGTTTCCTCTACTCAGCAAAGTAAAGATTAAAGAGGGAGTTTTTGTGGGTTCTCAGATTCAAGAGCTCTTCAAAGATGATTGATTCAACAACTTGCTGCAGCGTGATGCAAAACAAGCATGGAATGCTTTTCGCCTAGTGTCTACAAACTTTCTTGGGAATGTTAGGGCAGAAAACTACAAGGAACTAGTAGAAGACATGACTAGTATCAGAAACTTGGCTGCAATATGTCTCTAAAGATCCACTTCCTTCATTCCCATCTGGATTTCTTCCCTGAAAATGTGGTATGGTTAGTGATGAACATGGTGAACATTTTCATCAAGATATCACATCAATGGAACAAAGATATCAGGGAACATGGTCCACTACATTGCTGGCTGACTACTGCTGGACACTCCCCAGAGATGCTCCTGAACAGCTGTCCAAGAGACAAGCGAAGAAATCTAAGAAGTAGTGTATGACTTGAATTTTTACATGTATTAACCGTAGGCCTATTACTATTGGCATGCATTTTGTGATATAAACATCAATTTATTGCATATTACAAAAAAACTAGAGCCAAAATTAGAATTTGTTTGTCATATTCGTGTTGAGCACATACAAACTGACAGGAAATGACTAATTTTATTTCAGTAATATGACTTTTGTGAAAATTTGTTGACCAGTGTCATCAAAAATCAGAGCTAAAGAAACAAATTTAGAGGGAGCCAGAAAAAAGAATCTGTGTCTCTACCTTCTGAGATACTATCTCATCTTTAAGGCTCAAATCAAACTCCAGTATTTTCTCAGTCCTTTCTTCAACTCCCTAATTCACAGGTTTCTCTAAACTTTAAAATCACTTTGTATGTGTTGGTCATTTAACATGTAATAAACCATTATTTAATTGCATTGTGATTATTTAATTGTATTATTTAATATTCTCACGTATATTTGTTGTCTCATCTTTCAAGGGAGAAATTTTGTGTTATATGCATCTTCTGTGGTGATTCAGTGAAACTGAGTGGTTAATACATATTTGTGGAAGTGTTGATTAATCTTCGACACAAAAAGGTCCTTGTCATCTGACTTATTAACAAAAGTTTAATGAATATTCAACTTAATTTTCACATTAATATGTGTAACACTAACCATGCCCTAGTTTAGGGAACTCAAGATTGTTGAGTTAGGCCCAATATAGATTCTTCATTTTGCCCTGTTTTTGAACATCACATAAATACAACTGTTTGGTAAGTATTCTTTGGTCCCTAGCTTCCCTTAATCCCACTACATTAAAAATGATTCATCCATGTTGTTGTTGTTGCCTGTTATTTTTTTATTGCTGAGTAATATTCCATTTATGAATATACCAAAAATTATTCATTCTCAGGTGGATATGTGAGTAGCCTCCAGATTTTAAGTATTACAAATAAAGATGACAGCATGCTAGAGTGAGAATCTCAGTGAATGTGTTCTATGAAAGTGACAAAAATACTAGCGCCATTCCATTCTGGGTATTTATACAAAGAAAAGAAAAACCATTTATTAACCCCATTATCATTGCAGTATTGTATTTTTTTAAAGATTTATTTATTTATGCATACAAGCTGGGGTACAGGCCTGAGGCGTGGGGCAGCGAGAAGGTTCACCAGAGACAGAGCGGGGAGCAGAACAGGCAGATCAACAGAAACACACTGCTGAGGGGAACAGTGGATGAGGCAGGAGAGGTCTGCCATACCATGTGGGAATCTCCCCGGCCGGGCGTTGAACTCGAGTCGTCGCTGCAGACATCTCCACAGTGCAGTGCTTAGCTGCTGTGCCACCAGGGAGGCCCAGTATTGTAATTTTTTTTTAGGTTTTGAGGAGCCTCCATACTGTTTTCCATAGTGACTTCACCAACATGTATCCCCCCAACAGTGTGTAAGGGCTCCCTTTTCTCCACATCTTCACCAACACTTGTTATTTCGTGTGTGTGTGTGTGTGTGTGTGTGTGTGTGTGTGTGTAGATGAAGTGGAGTATAAGTCAGAGGTGTGGGGAATGAGAGAATTCATGAAACAGAGTGGGGGGCAGAAAAGGCGGATCCACTGAAATACGCTGCTGAGGGGAGCAGCACGTGAGACAGGAGAGGTCTGCTGCGCCATAGGTGGGTTAGCTCCCTGGCCAGGGACTGAACTCAGCTTGTGGTGGGCTCCTTGCAGTGGTAGCACAGAGAGTTAACCCCTGCGCCACCAGGGAGGCCCCTTGTGTTTTTTGATAATAGCCATTCTAACAGGTGTGAGGTTATAGTTATTGTGATTGATTTGCATTTCCCTGGTGATTAGCAATGTTGAATATCTTTTCATGTACCAGTTGTCTATTCAGACTCATTGCCCATTTTTAAACAAATTGGTTTATTTTGGGCCATTGAGTTGCATTAGTTCTTTATATATTTGGGATATATCAACTACATAATTTGCAAATATTTTCTACCATTCTGTAGATTATTTTGTAGATGGTTTCCTCCATTGTGCAGAAGCATTTTAGTATGATGTAGTACCACTTGTTTATTTTCACTTTTGCTGCATTTTCTTTTGGTTTCAAATCAAAGACCCATTGCCAACTGGATTTTCAATTCAGTTTCATTAATCTAAATGTCTGTCGGTCTGCTAGGACCACACTGCCTTTACCACTATAGCATTATACTAAGGTTTTTTTTTATTGGGAAGTAAAAGTCTTTCATATTTTTCTGTTTTCAAAGTAGTTTTGACCATTCCAAGTCTTTAATATTTTCATATGAATTTTAATATAAGCTTGTCATTTTCTGCAAAAAGTTCCTGGAATTCTGAGAAGATGTCCCCTGAATCTATAGGTAATTTTGAGAAGAACTGGTTTCTTAATATGGAGTCTTCCAATCCATGAACAAAAAATTCTCTCCACTTATTTAAATATTCTTTAATTATCCTCAGTAATGATATATAACTTTCGGTGAGTAAACCTTGTATTTCTTTTGTTAAGTTTATCTCTATACTTTTTATCATCATTGGTGTTATTATAAAAGATACTGTAATTATATTTTTATTGTACTGAATACCATTTTCACCATTCCTAAGTGTACAATTGAGTTGCATTCGGTACATTCACAACGTTGTTCTAAAATGACCAATATCAAACTCCAGAACTTCAACTCTCCATTCCTCATTCCCGGCAGGCTCTGGTAACCTCCATTATACTTTGTGTCTCCATGAATTTTTCTATTTTAGGTTCCTAATAGAAGTGAAATCATATAATATTTGTCCTTTTAATGTGGCTTATTTTACTTAGCACAACATTTTCAAGGTTCATCAATGTTGTATGTATCAAAAGTTCATTCCTTTTTATGACTGAATAATATCTGTGTGCGTGTGTGTGATATTTTGTGTACTCATTCCTCTGTTGGTGGACATTGGGTTGTTTCCAACTTTGACTATTGTGAATAACGCTGGTATGAAGTTTGTTGTGCAAATATGTTTGAGTCTCTGCTTTCAATTCTATGTGTATATACCTAACAGTGGAAATGATGGATCACATAGTAATTCTATGTGCAACTTTTTAAGAAAAGGTCAAACTGTTGTCCATGGTGGCTGCATAATTTTACATTCCCAGCAGCAATGTGCATATGTTGCAGTTTCTCCAGGTTATCACTAAAATGCATTTTTGCCCTTTTTGGGGGTAGTAAACATCCTAATGAGTATGAAGTCATATCTTATTATAAATTTTATTTCCCTGACAACTATATTTATTGAGCATCTCATTGCTCATTTGTGTATCTTACAAAAGAGATTAGGTCCTAGTAGATCGGAAATCAGCACTAGTTCAATAGAGGTAAGGATTGAAACAGTCTGAAGGTTTAAATTGCTTTCAGAGGCTAAGTACACAGAAGTAAAATAAGTAAAAAGAAAAGCTGCACACTGAAAGAATATGTAAAGATACACAGCATAATATAAACTGCTTTCTCCCATATAGTAATGGTGGATGAGATACAACGCAAAATAAGATTAGAACTAGACCCACACAAGAAAGTGGGGGTAGAAGAAATCAACATAACCATTAGCACAATCCGTGTCAGGTCCTAAGTTACAAAGCAAAGGGAGGCGCTAGACGGCAGTTTCTAGGGCCAAAGACATGGAGATTGAGCCCATTGTAGAATCTCCGGTCTCTTTTCTAATTCTAGTTAGCCAGTAAACAGACAGCCATCTTCAAAGATGAGCCCCTCCCAACTGAAAGAAGGCTATATCAGTGCCATCCGTGCAAGAACTCGGGGCAGCCATTTCTCTGCCCACCTGTGCCTATGCAGGTGCTTTCCTTTACCAACTCTGTCTCTCTGCAGGGCAGCGGCCTGCCTATGACCTGCACCATGCAGGCCTCTTAGCAAACCTGCCCCTCAGCGGGGCAGCTCTTTCCTCCCGCTTGTGTCTGCACAAGTGTCCTTTACTTCCTTGTCCTAATAAACCTGTTCTTTTAAGTATAACTGAGTCTCTGTCTCGTGGAGAAACTTGTCACTTGCCGTCAAAGGGAGCGCTGGTGAAACCTTTCCCAGAGTGAGACCAAGGACCCCGCTCCGCTCTCAAATCCATCGACTCTATAACGACATCAGTGACACAGTAGAAATACTATTTACATTCGGAAAATAAGTCAAAAATTAAAAAAATGTTCCATTAATAAATGATCACCATTGGAACGATGGAGAAAATGTTACCAATTTTAATAACTGCAGAGTATCCCATCTTATGAATACTTACCGTCTATGTAACCACGTCTTTAATGTTGAAATTTAGATTGCTTTCAAGAGCTTAAAAATGTCAGGCAAATATCTTGATTTTTAAAAGAAGTATTTCTTTACATTTGAGCATTTCTTTTAAAAATTCCCTATGGCTTTAAAGCCAGTATCAAGAAAGAAGCTGTAAATCAGTATTAGGATTGAATTACTGATAAGCCACACAACTGATTTATTGCCTGCGTGTTCACTTGTCATGCAGTAGGACACAGCGTTTGGGTTCTTCATCACTGGCTCTTTCACTGTAACCCTCATGTAACCACCACCTCCCCGACCCCAGGAAATGTTACTGCTCACTTATCATAGAGTTTGTGCAAAATACAGAAAAGCAATATAGAATAACTGGCAGTCACACCACCTTCAGACCAACATTGCTAAATATTGTGGGTTTTTTTCTCTCTTTTCGATTTCCTTCAACACCTACCACTCCCCTTCCCAGAGAACAGGGCTATAATCAAAGGGGCATATTTCAGATGGTGAAAGACTTGTCTGACATTTTGGTTATTATTTTCTCTTAGCTTTTCTGAAATTATACAAGTACAGTATCCGTTCAAAACTGAAAGACTAAACGAGTAAAATCCGGATTTCTAGAAAACTCGGGAGTCGGGGTGAGCGGAGGATGAGTAGGAGGTGGGTGAATCAGCCATATTAGAGAACCTAGGAAGGTGCGCAGAGTTGGAAACTTGATGGATGTAATAATTTATTGGCTCGGGGTCTGTCAATCACCATATCCTAGCAAATGAGATTAGAGTAGGAGGGAGGGAGTGACGCAGCAAGCTATTTGCACCAAGATCTAGCGGAGAGACTTGTGTGTAATCATACTGCGGCACATTTTTTTTTTTTCAGCTGCTGCGTGCAGAAGAGGAGCTCTGCCCACTGCGGCGCTCTGCAGTCTGGCCGTTTCCTGCAGGACCGGTCACGGCAGCCATCGCCGCCCTCTGCACCGTAGCCCAGACCGCTGTTTCCTCCGGTTCTCACAGCCTCAGTACCGCACTCACCCCTACAGCCACCTCGACCATCGCTCAGGCCGTCCAGCCGCCGCAGCTCGTTCCGCCTCTGCCCCGGCCACCGCCGCTTCTGCGATTCCGGTGAGTCTTCCCCTGCGGAGATCGGGTCTCCTGATCTTGGTGGTAGCCACCTTAGGCGTGTACGGTCCTTTGAAAAATGGCCGAGTCAACCAACCACAAGGAACTGTTAGAATCCAGCCAAGAAGAGGCTGATGATAAGGTAATGATGGAGGGGCTGGAGGAGCAGCCAGAGTGCGGCGAAAATGCCTCCGCTGGGCCGGGAGGTGATGGGGAGCGCAGCGAAGAAGCTGCTGCTGAGCCTGGGGAAGAGCAAGGAGTAGGTGCTGCTGCCGCTGCGGGTTCGGCGGAAGGCGGGGGAAACGGCGAAGAGAATGCCGAGGACTCAGACCCAGACCGTCCGAAAGGACTTATCGGTTATCTTTTAGATACAGACTTTGTTGAAAGTCTGCCTGTGAAAGTTAAGTACCGTGTGTTAGCCCTCAAAAAGCTTCAAACTAGAGCTGCAAATCTAGAATCCAAATTCCTGAGGGAATTTCATGGCATTGAAAGAAAGTTTGCTGAAATGTATCAACCCTTACTGGAAAAAAGACGCCAGATCATCAATGCAATCTATGAACCTACAAAAGAGGAATGTGAATATAGATCAGACTCCGAGGACTATGACGATGAAGAGATGGACGACGAGGAAGAGATGTACGCTGATGAAGAGGGTCTGGTCCAAGAGTACGTGGATGAAAATGATGGTTACGAGGAAGATTATTATGATTATGCTATTGAAGAGGAGGATGACGATGACGACAGTGACAGTGACGACGACGACGATGATGACGACGACGACGATGATGACACAGAGGCTAGTGCAGAAGAGAATAAAGAAGAGGATCCTAAAGGAATTCCTGATTTTTGGCTGACTGTATTAAAAAATGTTGACACTCTCACTCCTTTAATTAAGAAATATGACGAGCCTATTCTGAAGCTCCTGACTGATATTAAAGTGAAGCTTTCAGATCCTGGTGAGCCTCTCAGCTTCACCCTAGAATTTCACTTCAAACCCAATGAATATTTCAAAAATGAGCTGCTGACCAAGACCTATGTGCTGAAGTCCAGGCTGGCATACTATGACCCCCACCCCTACAGGGGAACTGCAATTGAATATTGTACAGGCTGTGAGATAGATTGGAACGAAGGAAAGAATGTCACTTTGAAAACCATAAAGAAGAAACAGAAACACCGGATCTGGGGAACAATCCGAACTGTGACTGAAGATTTTCCCAAGGATTCATTCTTCAATTTCTTCACTCCTCATGGAATCAGCTCAAACGGGAAGGATGAAAACGATGATTTTTTGCTTGGTCATAATTTACGTACTTATATAATCCCGAGATCAGTATTGTTTTTTTCAGGTGATGCACTTGAATCTCAGCAGGAGGGGGTAGTTAGGGAAGTTAATGATGCAATTTATGACAAAATTATTTATGATAATTGGATGGCTGCAATTGAGGAGGTTAAAGCCTGTTGCAGAAATCTTGAAGCAATAGTAGAGGACATTGACCGCTAAAGCAGGATGTATGTGAACCTGAAATTAGCTGTCTTAGATCTAGTTACTCAAGATATAAGAAGTTAATTACAATATTGTGTTCTGAATTTTTCTTGTAGTGTCAGTTAAAACGTGTCTCAGAAATGTAGAGAAGTTCAAATACTAATTCATTGTACCTTGCATTTTAGTAGTAGAATGCTTTCAAGAAATGTAAACTGTGGTAAATGATTTAAGGCATAATTGTGTTTTGTAGTGTTGTGTAGTATTGTGTAGTTTAATCCTTCTAAAGTCTTTTTGTCATGTAGTTATTAATCTGTGACTGTGAGCATTATCAGAACTGCTAAATGAGATAAATATTTATTTGGGAAGAAAATCTTGAAGAACCAACCACCTTTTTGCTGCTGATTTTTGGTGTTTGTGTTTTCTTAGTCTTTTAGCTAGTGGGTTTGATTTTTCTTGTGCTTGCTTTATTTTACAATAAAAATGCAGTACAATTTAAAACTTGAATGCTTAAGAAGTTTGCAAATGATTAGGATTTCAAGGAGAACCACATTTACTGTTAATAGTAGCCTGTTCATAGGCCGTTGTATTTTATGTAACCATGATAAATACGATACCAGTAGTATTAAGGTTATTGTTTATTAGTGAAGTGTTAATCACAGTATTTAAAAAATTGTCACATATTGTTCTGTGTAATTGTGTAAACTGTAATTACAGTGTTTATTTCCTTTTTCCTATAATACATTTAATCATTCACTGGAAGTGATCACCTTACCAATTTGAAAAGATTTTTCATGTTCTTGCAGTGCAAAATAAAATGAATAAAAATTTCAGAGTGTTTCATATTTTAAAACTTATCTTTTTTTCTGTTATAAAAGTAATATGTTCACTGGATGGCATTTGAAAATCACTGAAAAATGCATTAATTAATTAAAACCCAAATCCATACACCTACTCCCCAAAGATAAGCACTGTTAATGTTTTATTTTCACCTATTCTTTTTCTATGTGTTTATATATGCATGAGCACTTACTAACACTATATTTACAAGGACAAAGAAAGTGTATTTTCTTTTACTCTTGATAACTGATATAATATTAATCATGAGTCCACCTTCACTTGCCAGGATTGCAGAGAAACAAAAATCTCAATTGTAGTCACTCCAGCAAACACTCAGTAACACTCAGTAAAAACACTCAGTGAAAATAAAAGTAAAAACACTCAGTAAAAATAAAAGACCTCTGTGCATTAGTCTATATTTCAGATTTACCTATACTTCTACAATATCATCAGGATATGTAGGGACTTATATTGCTTTATGTAATGGGGGGGGGTGTATACTGACTATGGAAAATGGGTTACATTGGTCAGAGAGCTGACTTTGTTCCAGAGCTGAGTTTGCATTCCTCATGTATGGAAACCCAAAATTTTTACTTTCCTCTTTGGCAAGAGGGAACTTCCTGGTCCTTTCCATGCCACGTGAGAGCTGAGAGTGGCTAGGAAGTGCTGACTACATCTTGTTGCATAGCCATGCTTCCATCGCAGGTTGTTGTGATGCCATCCTATAGAATTAAAGCTCCTCTGGTTGTGATGTATTCTTCCACAATTGAACATACCTCCTCCTTCAGATTTTGACCCAGAAAGGTAAGTTTATAACACTGCCTGTTTTTTTTTTTTTAACTTGGTCTCATTTCTTACAATCAACAGGGGAGGAAGGTATGGGCTTTTTCTTTTCTCCTCCTGTCTGGACAAAAACCTCATCTAATAGCATATCTTTCTCCCAGGAATAATGGAATATAGTCATTTTTTTTTTTTTTTTGCTGGGAGTGCAACACTTGATAGAACATAGAGGAACAGAGACAACTTACTATTGTAGTGCAACCTAAAATAAGGAAATATTTTCAATGTATAGCTGATAAATTCAGGCTTTTAAAAACACTTTTCACCATTGTTAATCTTTTTTTTAAACGATTTATTATTCATGCATACAAGAACTGGGGTGTAGGCCAGAGGTGTGGGGGTGGTGAGAGGATTCACCAGAGACAGAGTGGAGAGCAGAACAGGCAGATCTAATGAAGTACACTGCTGAGGGGAGCAGCGGGCGAGACAGGAGAGGTCTGCGCCATGTGGGAAGCTCCCTGGCCTGTGATCGAATTTGTGCTGCAGTGGCTCTGGGTAGCTTCACAGCGCTGAGACTTAACCCTTTGCGCCACCAGGGAGACCCACCATTGTTAATCTTGACATCTGTAAGTTCCTGACACCCACCAGATAGCCCCACCCCCAAAGATTCACAGATTAGACTCTTTCTAACTGTAGTTACTGTTATTGTGCATGAAAAAAATCAGAAACATCTCTTGGATGTTCCTGGAAGAGAATGAGGCATCTTGAAATCCTTCCAACCCTGTCTTTTGCCACCATGAGATAGAAGAATAAAGCTGCTTTTTGGGTGTTCTGGAAGGGCAGGCCAGACCTCTCTGATGTATCTCATGTCAATGGCTTCCAGCCAAAGACCACCAGGGACAGACACATAGTTGCATAACTTTGATTATTACATCATCACTGAGAGGGAGAACATGCACATGGGGAAATCACATGGTATGTTATCAGTAAGTGGCAGTTCCATAGAACAAAACAAAGGATTTAGGCTTTAGTTGTGTAATTTTGTGGAGGATCAAAGGAAATGAGAATTTATGTTGAGTGGTAACAGAAAGTGGGAACAATTTTGTGATTGGTTATTAATAAATTTTATTTATAGGCAGGAGAGACTAGAATAAGGATAAGGCTGTAATTGGTAAAGAGGGGATAGCCACTCAGCTAGAACTGCAAGGCTGTTTGGCTTTTTGTGTGTGGCACAGTGGCCTTCACTGTGCTAAGACAAAATTCAGTTTTTGTGCTAAGACAAAATTCACTAGCTTTTATTGGTCTCATTTTATTGAGTCCCAGAGTAACTTTGTCTAAGGGTTAGTATCCTATGAGATGGTTTATGTTCTGTAGGAGAATAGCGTGGTCTTACTGTGAGTGCTGGCATCTTTTTGATGTTGTAACATGGTGGTCCCCAGGAAAAGGGTGTGTTCCAGATTCCCTGCCCCACCCAAGGTGGGTGGAGCTGAGCAGGAGAGATAAGTAGCTGGAGAAGACAAAGAGGAGACTGGAGAAGGAAGGAAGCAGGATGGAGAGCCAGAGGAGGCACAAGGAGCAGAGAGACATGTGAAGAAGCTGCACTGGCCTGGACTGATTGAGACAGATGTGGGTGAGAGACCGGTGGGGAGGTTAACAATGGCAACGTTGATCGGGATTTTGATTTTGCTCTTTTCCTCCCAAAGTTGTCTGGCTGTTTCTGACCCTCTTCTATGGGTCCCTGCCAAAAGGTGTTTTAGACTTGTGGCCGGCTTTTGGGCTTTGTTTTGGGCCAATCCCATTTGGGTGGACTTTTACCGATGAGGTGATGGGTAACATTGGGTGCTTGATTTAAAACTATATTCTCTGTCTTTCATAATTAAAGTTTCTTCCCACTTAAGGTCTTATATGTTTTGTTGTGCTGCGGCAGATGGCAGAACCTATTTAGAGCGGGCAGGTTTGGGGCTTCTGGTGTGCCCATCTCCCTGCCCTGTAACAATATCAGGGTTGGCTTTTTATATTTCTCTTTCTTTCACTACTTTTCAAGAGTGCAGTTTGAGGCTATCATCTCTCCCATTGCTTGTGGTGGAATGGAGGTAAATTTGATTTGGCCTTAGGCTAGTGTAAATGCCTTTTAGACCGTGAGAGTATGCTATGTAGGTATATCTTTGTTATTGTTACTTTTTTTCTCTGGCAAAACCATATAAATTGAAAAAAATTAAGTACTATTGTTTTACACCCTTGTTTATATTTTGACAAGATAGGATTTCTCCCCTCAGGTGGGGTCACTATAGATCTCCCACCACCAAAGCCCCCATAATCTTCCACCACAAGACCCTCCTCTGCCCCCAATTCTCACGCCTTTCTCATTCCTTCTCTCCCCCCTCCCTTCCTTGATGCCTTAGATCTATGGTCAGCTTTCAAGGGTTGATTTTATAGTTTGCCTCTGTCTGACCCTTTGTTTAGTGTCTCTATATTCCACATACAAGTGACACCCTCCAGTATTTATCTTTTTCCTTCTGGCTTATTTCACTTAGTATAATCCCTTAAAAAGTAAATATTTTAAAAAAAGATTTATTTATTTATGCATACAAGCTGGGGTACAGGCCAGAGGTGTGGGGATGGTGAGAGGGTTCACCAGAAACAGACTGGGGAGCAGAACAAGCAGATTGACAGAAATACACTGCTGAGGGGAGCAGCGGTCAAGGCAGGAGAGGTCTGCTGGGCCACGTGGGAATCTCCCCCACCAGGCATCCAACTCTGGTTGCCGCTGCCCACAGCCCCACAGCGCAGCGCTTAACTGCTGCACCACCAGGGAGGCCATAAAAAGTAAATTTTTTATGGCTGATTAACATACACACCAAAAAGTGCACGCACATCCAAAATACGCCACCCCCCCAAAAATGCACATATCAAGGAGTGATGACAGCATGAAGACCCCCACGTCCCCGTTCTCCAGGTCAAGAAGTGGAGCCTGACTGGAGCTAAGAGGCCCTCACAGCAGGCCTCAGCCCTCACGCAGGTCTTCGGGTGATGGCCCGTGAGGGGGCTGTGAAAAGGTCAATCCCCTTGACAGACATCAAATTATTTTTCTTTACTCCAACTCATTTCATTCAACCTCGAATGGTCAAGAAAATACACATTTCATGCACTAGTTTTGTCTCTAGTAATGACTGGAGTCTAATGTGCAAGCCAATGGCGGCTTCCGGTAGCCGCGGGCCGCTGGAGTCCGAGTCGGAGCCGTGTATTAGAAGGTACTTCTTGTGGAACGTGGACCTGGAGACGCCGCACACCAAGGTAGAGAGTGTGCAGGTCACGGCCCACTGGGCCGGCAGCGCCAGGAAGAACCAGGCTTGGCGTCAGCTTCGCTTGGGTTCTAG
>PVIJ01007285.1:0-77065 GCA_004024925.1 Scalopus aquaticus | reverse complement strand
CTTCATAAAGAAAGAGAGACAGGGCTGGTTCCTCAGCATAGGTAGAATCCGGTTATTACAGAAGGGTGGTAGTGGGGGGTTGTCTACAAGAACACCCTCACTTATGACACCAACTGCAAGCTTAAGGAGTTCTCCAAACCTCTCTAGGTTTTGCTAGCTCATTAGAAAAACCATAGAAATCATTGAAAGTTGTCATGTTCACAGTTTACTACAGGGAAGGGAAATTAGGCTCAGATGGGGAAGAGGCACCTAAGAGCAGATCCAGCAAAGTGCCAGGCCTGGAGGTCCCCTTCTGTTCTCTCTTGGAGGCATGGGTGGCATTATTTCTCCAGCGTCGACATGTGATAACATACAAAGAGTGTTGCCAATCAGAAAAGTGTATGAGTCTTGGTGTTCAGAGCTTGTGGTAGTGCTCAGCCATATAAACTTAGGTGACCACCCAGTGACCAACCTTGGTCTCCAGCCACCTTGGAGTTTGA
Source organism: Scalopus aquaticus (assembly GCA_004024925.1). Taxonomy (NCBI): domain Eukaryota; kingdom Metazoa; phylum Chordata; class Mammalia; order Eulipotyphla; family Talpidae; genus Scalopus; species Scalopus aquaticus. The sequence goes on along the minus strand of PVIJ01007285.1, from coordinate 76,586 downwards.
CAGATGCCACGTGACTCAAAGCTTTGTTAGCCTTTCTGATGTGGTTAGTCCTTCTTTCCTGGATTCACATCTCTACTGGCTGGCTGACTCAGGATGTCCAAGCAAGGACATTTATCAGCATGACATCCCAAGGACTGGGAGATGTCACTTGGAGACCGCTTCCCAGAAGCTGAAAGCTTCTGTTTGGGCATCTTTACAGCAGAATCAGGGCGGGCATGGGACTGGCTGGAGGAGAGGTCTTTTTTGGAGAGGCTGAGCTGGGTCTTTTAATCACAGGTATGAATAGAGAAGAGGGAAATGAAACTTCGCAAAGTCTGGTGCTTGCAGGATCTGTTACTGTCAACACAATCACTGTTGAAATTCATCTGATAGATCTGTCGCCTCAGCCTCTGTGATTGCCAAAGGCGGACCCATACGGTGCAGCCCAGCCAGGAGACTGGAAAAGGATAGTTGTGTGCCAGAGCTGCTAAGGCACACTGAACCCTGGCTTAGGTGCCATTTATTGCCATCTGCAGGTGACCAGGCTTCTTCCTCTGCCCTGTTTCTTCGTAGACCTGATGGATGAACCGCCAGGTGTCCTCTGAATCCCTGGTAAGAGGAACATCTGTCTCTAAGCTCCAGTTTAACTCTGCTACTGTAAGGCTTGGTAAGGTCAAAATCAGAAAATACTAAGACCTCAAGCTGGGGATAAAATACAGGTCTGGCATGTCGTCAGACAGTGCTGCCATTTGCTGCCTGACAAATGAGACAGTGTCAGCCAGGGACAGTTAATAATTTTGCAATCAAATTAACTTGGATTTCAACTTAATGAAGTCCTTAATGTTCCAAATGAGATGGAGCCCTAATATTTGGAGAGGCAAGCTGGACCCCAGCAAAGGGAAGAACAGACTTTGGATAATCCCTGTTGGTATTAATTGTGCTTGCAAAATAAACCTTTTCAGAAATTCATCTGCTCACATAAGCCCATCCTTTAGCACTCAGTCCTCCTGTCTTTTTGCTGAGAGATTTTCCTGTTGCACATGGACAGGACAATGAAAAGAACATTTTGCTATAAATCTTAGTTGAACTGTGCATCCTAGAGCACGTTTCTTAAGTTCACAGGAATTCATCTCTCTCAACTGATCAATAAGAAAAATCCTCTCTCTTTCTCTGACTTTCCTATTTCTTTTCCCCTGGAATGTGTTTTATTATAGTTTAAAAATGATGCTCTTGAGGAAGGTAAACCTGGTTACATATTCTGACTTTGTCACTTACTAGCTTTGTGACCTAGGGTACAAATTAACCTCTCTGAACCTTAGTTTCTTCAACTGTAAATATAAATAGTAATAATTCCTGCTCCTAAGGGATGAGAACAGCAAGTGTAAGCCAAGTGAAATATTGCACATTAAGCACCAAGAATTGGACATAAGACATCTTGGCATTTATTAAATCTAATGATGATGATGATGATGATATAAATGTGAAATTATTTTCACTATGAATTATACATCACTATCTCAGTATCAGTAGTTTTTATTTTTATTAGGCTGATGATTTAATTTTGTTTATAAAATGGCTGATGATTCAGTAATTAACTCAATAAATATTTATTGAATGGTTCTTATATGCTGGGCACTATTTTAAGCACTAGACATTTAGCAGTTGTAGTGTCAGAAGGAGACAGACAATAAACACGTGACAAATAAGTAAGATGATTTTGATGATGATGATAAGTGCTAGGAAGAAAATAAAAGTGGTAGTGGGAAAAGCAGGGTTTCTTGACTTTTTTGTGTAGATATTTTTGACAGTGTAAAGATAATATTTTCAGAATATTTATAAATGCACAATATAAAACTTTGGATTATAAGAAAACCAATTATATTAAAATACAGTTATCAGAATATAAACACAACTAGAATATGTGTGCTCCCTGATTAGTGCAGTAATATCAAGATCTAAAGCAACAGTTCTAATGCACCCCTATCATTTTAGTGGGATTAATGTTAATGATATTTGGAAATATTTGCAACAATTGTAATTTTACTTGTAAATACCTGTGATTTTTATTGCTGACAAAGTCAGAGTTATCATTATTATTCTAGTTTGTTGCACATACTTACAGTGAAAGGAAATGCTAAATGTGAGTTAAAGGTTAATAAAAATAGAGTTGTGATTTTTCTCATTAGAGTTCATGGGCTCCTTGGACATTTTCCAAGAACCTTTGTGCCTCCCAGATTAAAAAAAAAATTGGGGTGAAAGTGAGTTTTGCTGAAAGTTGAGCTGTTTTTTAGAGAGATAAATAGTATGATTTGTGCCTTTTAAAAAGTCATCTGAAACATATAGGTTAATGGAGTAACAGTGAGAGTCTAGAAATAAATCACACATCTCTAGCTGACTGATTTTTTGAAAAGGGTGTTAATATCCTTCAAAGGGAGGGCCTCCCCAGTGGAGCAGTGGTTAGGCGCTGCACTTTGGAGCTGTAGGCAGCGGTGACACTAGTTCGATGCCTGGCCAGGGAGATTCCCACATGGCGCAGCAGACCTCTCCTGCCTCACCTGCTGCTCCCCTCAGCAGTATATTTCATCGATCTGTCTGTTCTGCTCCCCATTCTGTCTTCTGTGAATCCTCTCGTCGCCCCACACCTCTGGTCTGTACCCCAGCTTGTATGGATAAATGAATAAATCTTTAAAAAAAAAAGATCCTTCAAAGGGAAAAGAATAAAATTTTCAAATAATGGTGCTAGGTCAACTACATAGCCACATGCAAAACAAAACAAAAGGCAAAACAAAAAGTTGAATATATAAACTTAACTCAAAATGGATGAAAGACTTAAATATAGGGCCTCCCTGGTGGCTCAGCGGTTAAGCGCTGTGCTGTGGCGCTGTTGGCAGCGGCGACGCGAGTTTGATGCCCAGCCAGGGAGATTCCCATATGGCGCGGCAGACCTCTCCTGCCTTTCCCACTGCTCCCCTCAGCAGTGTATTTCTGTCAATCTACCTGTTCTGCCCCCCACTCTGTCGCTGGTGAACCCTCTCACCACCCCACGCCTCTGGCCTATACCCCAGCTTGTATGCATAAGTAAAAAAATCTTTAAAAAAAAAGACTTAAATATAGAGCAGAAACTATTAAATGTTTAGCAGAAAACATGGGGTAAATGTTTTTGACATTGGATTTGGTGATTAGTTCTTAGATATGATACTAAAAGCATAAGGAACAGAAGATTTAACAAGTAGATAAATAACACCTCATCACTATTTAAACCTTTCAGGTTCCAAAGAACACTACCAAGATGTGAACCCACAGAATGGGAGGAGAAAATATTAGCATATCATATATCTGATAAGAGACTTGTGTCTAGGATATATAAGGAACTCTTACAACTCAGAAATTAAAAAACAACCTCAACACATTAGGAGTGTACAAATTAAAACCACAATCAAATACTTCACACTTACTAGTATGGCTCTAATAAAAAGGATAGCTCATAATAAATGTTGACGAGGGTGAAGATGTGAACAAGTTGCACCTTTGTACATTGTTATTGGCAATGTAAAATGATACAGCAGCTTTAGAAGGCAGTCTGGCAATTTCTCAAATAGTTAAACATAGAGTTACCATAAGACACAACTATTCCACTTCTAGGTGTACACCCAAGGAAAATGGAAGCATATGTCCACATAAAACATGTACCTGAAGGTTCATAGCAGTATTATTCAAACAGCCAATAGTTGAAAATGATCTCAGTGCCCATGAGTGGACAGTGGGATTAACAAAAGTGGTATATCCATGTGATGGAAAATTACTTTGCCACGAAAAGGAACATAATACTGACACAGGCCACAAGTCGAGATACCTGGAAAATGTTGTGCTAAGTGAGAGATACCAGTCACAAAAGGCTGTATATTATGTTACTCCATTTATAGGAAATGTCCAAATCGGCAAGTATATATATAGAGAGAGAATATATTAGTGGTTGCTTAGCACATGCAAGGCTGGAAAGATTGGGGATTGATGAATAAAGGGTAAAGTGTTAATTTTGAGGTAATACAAATGTTCTAAATTGATTGTGGTTGTGTAACTGATTATACTGTATATAACAATGAGTTATACACATTAAGTGAGTGAATTGTGTGGGCAGTGAAATATAACTCAATAAATCTGTTACCAGTAAAAGTCATTATGACTGGTGTAGAAAACAATTTAGGGCATGAAATAAAGGCAAGAAAAATATTTGAGAATCTGTTTCATCAGTTCTTGTTGAGGTGATCATGACTTGGCTGTGGAGATGGTGGACAAAAGCTGGAGGGATCATGGACAGAACGTGTTATTTAGTTGAAAATAGAGAGAAGTCAAGGGTAAGTTCTAGGATGTTGACATTAATTACTGAAATTTCCTCCTGGAAGATCTGAATTTGAGTTACAATGTGTAGAAATGTTGAGAGAATTCGTGGCAAACCTTAAACACTATGAACACATGGGAGAGTTGTTTTGGCGGATGTTACCATCAATATCATTGTTCCTTTTAAGAGGGGAGACAATTCATTGCACACACGTATATCCACATGCATGCTCATGTGTATGCCAAGCAACAACATAAAAAAAATCACACACTTTAGAAATCTTAACTAAGGGAGAAAGAATGAACCCTCAGCCTCATGACTTCTTGTGTTGTACTAACTTTATTCAGTGGAAAGGAATTAGCAATGAGAGTAAGCAGGAAAGAATCGATTCAAGAATTTATGTATCTTAAGCATGCTTATTAAGCATAATTTCTTCCTAGTTGCATGTATAAACAGTAAAGGAGGGGAACATGCCATTTCAGGGCCTGGGATATTAGAGGATTTTGACAATGTCAGCAAAATAGTGGATAAAATAACCAAAATTTCCCCAGTCTCTTGGTCCCAACTAAAACCCAAGCTAAGTAAATGATCAGTACAAGCAAGTTAAAATTCAAGTTACTTAGGGTCCTTCTCTCGAGACAGCCTGGTTTCTGTAATGAATGAGCTCTGGAAATTAAAGAAGTAATCAGATTGTTAATTGAGGTTATCCACTTTACCTCAAGCAAAAACAAATGAAACAGACTCTTCCACATAAATTGCTCTGATGAGAGGAACATCAAGGTATTGTCTGATGCTGAATTCACCATGACCCCTGTTCACAGAGAAATAGAAAACCATCTTCCCTGGGTTGGGGGTTGAGGGGATTTCCCAGAACCTTAGCCTTGAGCCAGAGAGACTGGAATGGGAAGGCACTCATTTATGCTTGAGGAAGATATATTTCCCTCAGTATTTTTCTCTTTTCCTCACATTCCCTTTGGGAGCCTGTATGTCCGTCCAGCTCTGTAAAATTAATTGGCAGAGGGTTCATATGTAATCCTGACTCCGCCAGCAGAATTTTGGCTGTCTACCTGCAGGTTAGATCGTGAGACCTATGTGGCTTAATTTCCTCATCCACCGAGGAACAGAGTGGAATAGAGGATTTGTGAAATAATCTTCAGCATTTTTACCATTCCTGGTTGTTTTTTTCAAATTGTGGTGAAATTCACAAAGCATAAAATTAACCTTTAGTCATATTAAAGTGTAGAATTCAGTGGCATTTAGTATACTCACAATGTTATGCAGCCATCACCTCTGTCTAGTACTAAGACATTTTCATCTCCCCAAAAGGAAACCCCATGCCCATTACACAGTTAAGTCCCATTCTCCCATTCTCCTAACCACTGATCTGCTTTCTGTCCCTATGGATTTCTTTTTTCTGGAAGTTTAATATGAATGGAATGATACATGTGTTATCTTTTGTGTCTGACCCCTTTCACTGAACATCCATGTTGTGGGTGTGCATCAGCATTTTCATTTTTTATGGCTGAGTAATATTCTATTATATGTATAACCACATTTTATTAATTCACTCATCAATTAATGGGATGCGGAATTGTTTCCTTCCGCCTTTTGGCTCTTGTGAATAACACTGTTGTAAACATTTGTGCACACGAATTTGTTTAATTCCTGTATACCTAGGAGTGAAATTGCTGAGTCATCTGATATTTCTGTTGAATTTTTTGGGCACTCTAAATTGTTTCCCCAAGTTACTGCACAATTTTACATAGGGGGATTGTATTTTGTCCACATCCTAGCCAACAACACTTGTTGTTCTTTTGTTTTTTATTTCTAGAGTAAAAGCAGCTGGGGTCAGCAGTGGACGCCCACCCTGATTCAACCCAGGGGGTTTGCTCCAGTGGTCATGACAGCTTAGGAGTGGGCCAGCAGGCAAGGGGGACTTTGGCCCTGGGTAGAGTTGAGATTCTTCCTAGTAGTGTAACCTTGAACACGTTGTAATCTCTGTGAGTCTTGGTCATTTCATCTGTATAATGACCATGATTGCCTGACTTTTAACACTGGGGTAAAATATGAGTGACTTTCCAGCACATGCCTAACAGGAACATAAATAAATATTCCTCCTTGTCAATGATGACTATCAGAGAGAGAAAGAAATGGATTTCATACAACCTGTTTTTAAATTCTTTTTATTTTTAAAATTGAACCTTTATCATTGACTGCCCTTTTCTCTGGGTTTTAGTTAAATTAATAATAAAATTTTGATATATTTATTTTGTCTGTGTGTACCAGTTGGTGAGAGTGAGAGAGATGAATCTGCATGACAAAATCAGGGTGATAAATGGGGTTTACTCTGGATCTTGAGAATCCGCAGGTGGATGATCCACTTTTGTTTACTTTCCATTGTGTCCATGTTTCAGGAAGTACCTGGAGGGATAACTGATCTCCAGAATGTCCTTATTTGTTCTGAAAAACCCCCAACAACCATTAACCACAAAATGCTTCATTAACTTTTGAGGAGTCAACAACTATTTATATTATTTAGGCTGTAAATAAATAGACCTACACACAAATTTCAGCCATATATCCTAGCGACACCCAGGGGTGTAGTTTGCATGGTGGATAGTTCTTGTCTTGGTCCAAGCATGGTGGGTCCTCACACAGGGTGTGCACAGGGCCACTCCTCCTTTCGAGTTTGATCCCAATGTTACCCCAGTGAAAGTTTTGGCACCATCAGGAGGGAGGTGCCTTATGACTATAGGTGGTCTGAGTTGGAATTTGTTCACTGGAAGTGGTTGACTAATGGGAGGAATAAGAAAGGCAGTCAGAATGTTCAGACCCAATGCCCAATTAGCTCAGAGCATGGCAGATGAAGGAGACACCTGAGAAGTTAGTAATTTTCCTTGCCTTCTAATTAATGTTCCTTACACAATATTTTTTTAAAGATTATTTATGCATACAAGAGCTGGGGTATAGACCAGAAGTGTGGGGGAGGGTAAGAGGATTCACCAGAGAGAGTAGGGAGCAGAACAGGCAGATCAACTGAAATCCACTGCTGAAGGGAGCAGCAAGTGAGACAGAAGAGGTCTGCTGCGCCATGTGGGAAGTTCCCTGACTGGGGATGGAATTTGTGCTGCAGCTTCATAGTGCTAACACTTAACCCATTGCGCCACCAGGGAGGCCGAATGTTCCTTACACATTATTAAATAATTATTTAATGAAGGAACTAAGCTTTGTGTGGGGCAAGTGAAGGGTATGGAGTTGGAAAATTATTCCAGAGGTACCTCAAAGACTCTGGCCAACCTCCTTAGCAGTTCAGAAACTCTGGTCTGTGAGTTTGTCTTTGTGGAGTCTGACTTTCTCTCAAATGGCTTTTCCAAGTATTTTCCCAGTCACAGGTAATAAGTACTCTCCCTGAGAATCCCCTTTTCCATCTTTTTACTTTCCCAGTGCTCTCTTGGACACCTTACGTACTGATGCGCCCCCTCCCCAGGACACTTACTGTTGGCCCACCCCCTAATTCATCTCTGGCTGAGAGTTCTCTAACAAGAACTTAATTAATCTTAATTAACGAGACATAATTAATTGCTCACTCTGTGACAGGACAATATTCTAATAAGCCCCTTGTAAGTGTCACCATTTTCATCCTCACAATAGACTAGAAGGTATCATCCCCACTGTATAGGTGGGGAAACCAAGGCACAGAGAAACTAAAGGGGCTTGCTTAAAATGACTGCTAGGATGTTGCAGAAGGATGATTTGAATCCAGACTTTTAACTTTAATCCCTACATCTGTCTTGGGTAAGGTATTATTTCTTTCCAAGTCAAGATTTCAAATCCCTGATTATGCCAGCAAAATGAAAGCAGTTTGGGGGCAATCTGATGTCCCAACCCTAGTGATTTATTTTAGAACCAGAATTTATAATCATAGATTATAAATCCATAATGTAAATCTTCCTAAAACTGGTGGGTGCTACCAATCTATTCAGGTGGTTCTGTTTTAATTTAGTTCCCAGGAAGTATAATATTTATGTCATAATTTGCATTTGGCAGTCACCAATACCAAAGCTTTAAAATAATGAAACTCTGAAGTTCATAGGCATCGCCTGGGGCCTGGTAAACCTCAGAATCAGAACCTGAGTTTAGTCAGATGCTCAGTAAGGAAAGTGATCGATCACTTTTTCTATCTGTAACTAATTGTTTAAAAAAAAAAAAAGCCAGAAACTTAACAGGGCACATTTCCCCTCCTCTGCTTTTCTCCATGGACCTCAAATTACTTGATATTCTGGTTGTTTCCATGGTGTTGACGTCAGTGGAAATGGTATGCACAGAATTATTATCTAACATAACATAAACTTTACACTATGGTCTGGCAAAAGAAATATATCCCCAGGCAAAGGGGAAGACAGGTTCTATAAAAAAACAATAAGCCTTTCCTTAATTACTCCCAAAGACAGAGAATTCTGGCTTTTAAGATGAACTAAAAGTACAAAAAGAGCATGTTTTGTAACAAAGGAGGTACACCTCTCTTTTAGAACATTGACCTTATTCTTCTGGACATTAACTGTTCGTCAAATGGAGACCATAAAAAATCTTCACTCATACATCCAGGAGTGTGTGACTGTCCTCACAGGTCCCCCTTTTTTATCTGAAACCCCTCTTTATGGGATGAACAAATTTCCTCAGAGCCAATATGATTTATTCCTTGTCTCTCCTGAAAGCATCAAGTCCTGGGCTGGGTGAAGGAAAGATAAATGACTCCCAGTGTTGTAGATTACTTAGTGCCAGTTGTCAGTTCTTTTCTCCCTGGGAAGGGTTTGAAATGAGATTGTTTTCGACAGACTGTCCATGATAAATGATTTTCCGAGTAAGAAATTGCTTTCAGTGCTGAACCTCACCAAATCACCCTGACAAATGTTTGTGGCTGCAGGGGGCCTTTGTGTTGTTCTCTCGTGCTTGGGGGACTGGAGGTGGGATTCTCAAGCCAGGATGGTCAAATAGGGTATCTCCTGGATAAAGACAAAGAGGGACAAAGATCTTTGTTTTCAGACTGTGTATTCGGTCAACTCTTTTTCAACTCTTACTAAAAACTGTTAGTTGTTGCTGAGAACCTAGAGTATTGCAGATCTGAGCGAAGTCATTCATCTGTGAATTCTGGATTATTATGTTGCTTCCATGTAGAACTATTCAGGGGGGGGCGACTAATATCAGTTATAAATAGAATAGCGATGTGTACACACAGCAGGGCCAAGCACCCTCTGGGCAATGTTCTCAATCCCCTCTTAGTCTGTGACCCTTCCTGAAGAATCATAAAAATAGCAGGTCCTCCTTTAATATTATTTGGTATTTCAAGAAAGATTAAATACCGTGCCTAAAATCACACAAACTGTTAGAGCAGCCTTTTCAGCTGTACAGACCCCCCTTCCTCCTCGAGAGTCCAGAATAATAGGGGTATCATGTATGGCGGTCACTTAGAGCAGCCTTTTCAGCTATACAGACCCCCCTTCCTCTTGAGAGTCCAGAAGAATAGGGGTATCATGTATGGCGGTCACATACTGCTTGGCAATAGAGGCCCCTAGGGCATTGACAGGAAGATACCTCTAGAGCTGGAATCTGGGGTCTCAGTCTGCGACATCACAGAATATTTAGTCAGGGCCCAGGCAGGCTAAAGATCCTACAAGATCCTATAAGAGTATCTACTGTCTAAGCTGTAGGCAGGACCTTAGCAGTGCAGTTTCACAGGGAGTTGTCACTCTCCTCCATTCGGCATCTGGCCTCCATGATTCCGTGGCTGTCTGCCAGGTTCTAGTCCTTGCTTCCTCCTAAGGCCACAGGAGGAAGGCCATAAACCTTTCCAGTGATGATAACATGGTGGCCAACAGCCCAGACTGGCCCTGAGAGCTGCCTGTGGCTGACTGCGGGAGTGTGATCTGCTTCCTGCTGCATGGATTCAGAGAGAGGCAGGGGAATGCTTCACTCTGCGGGCTTGTGGGAGGAACTGGTCTCAGGTTGGGGACAGGCAACTACACTCACCCCCCCCCGAAAATAATTGGAGATACCAGTTGACTTCTACTAAGACTTAAGAAGCAGGCCCTATTGAGAACCTGTTGGATTTCCTAGTCCTGGTGGTCTTCTGAGGCAGGTGGAGAAGATGGGTCATAGTCCCCCTTCCCCACCTATTCTTCCAGAAATGACAACCTGTCCTCTGAATAGCTTCTGCCTCTGTTTCAATGCACAAGTGAACTGAGACTTGAAAGGAAATGTCTGTACCCAAGAACATCCAGTTGGCAAACTTCAGTGCCTGTCTGTTTTTCTGCAACGCCCATTTTCCTTTGTCTGCCCTCACTTTGTTCCAGTTGTGGGTCCACCAACCTTCTCCCCTCTTTCAGGGAAGGACTCAGTGAGGCAAGCATGACCTGGTAAAGCTGAGTGTCCACACGGCCTACTATTGACATCATTTATTCTTCCATCAAACATGTGTTGAACCTTATTATGTACCATGCTCTGTGCTGGGTGCTGGGTCCATGGTAGGAATTGAAAAAAGACCCACCCTCTAGGTAACTCACAGGGAACTTTTTCTGTTTCCATTTGTATTCTGGAACTTCTCTAATGTCAGGTAGATGTTCCCAGCAGTGGAGACTCCTGCACACTCACTGCCCCAGATTTCTGGCTCATTGGGCTCTTTGGTCTTGCAAGTGAGCCAGCACCACTGAGAGTTCCCACCTCCCTCTTCGTTTTGCTCATGACCTCTGTCAGGTGACCATGACCTCATGCTCCTTGAAACTGTACTACCTGAAGAAAAGAATTAATCCTTGGTTAGGGGACAATCCTCTCACCCCAAAAGGGGTTGGTAAGAAAGTAGGCATGACAACCAGTGAGCCATGAGGGAGGGCAGAACAGCCATGTTAGAGAAGATGGACTTGTGGTCGAGTGAGCTACGTTAGCCCTGGCTGTGGCTCTGGGAACCTCTGGGCTGACCATCCTGCCTCCTGGGCTTGCTGCCATCGGGTTGGCTTGTCCAATCAAGAAGGTATCCCAGGAAGCCACCACTGTTTTCATTTTGGTTCATCCTAGGTATAGTCATCCTGCACTTCCTTTTAATCTTATTTGGAGACAGACAACTTCTCTAGTTGGTAAGTGAGGCTTATTACAAGGACTTTAAAGAGGGCATTATTATGGGCAGAGACTACCTGGTATCAAGATGACCAAGGGGAAGGTCAATGTCTCCTGAGAAACCAGTACATTCCCTGTTGCAACAAGGTCTGATGAGAAAAACTCACCACTGTAAAAGGCTTTCAAATTATAGTTCCTTAAAGCCAAAGAAAAATGACGTAATTATTTAAATGTAGTTCAGCCCTGCAGTAGTGTAGCCTACAAACCAATTCATAATGTAAAACCCTGTGTCTAGAGAATGGTAATTGCTCTATCCCCTACATAGTCTAAGTTGATTAGGCTGGGTTTTGTTTGTTTGTTTGGTTGATTGGTTGATTTTTTTTTTTTTTTTGTGGTGGGGAGCATCAGGACAACTTTGCCTTGGGATGCAGCATTGCAGAGATGGGGTTCTCTTGTCTTCAGTGTTCTTCTGGTTCTTTCTCCCTAGAATATGGAATCTGGTCATTGAAAACAGGAACCAACTAATCAGGATGTTCCTGGAATCCACTGCTGCTGTTCTGGAAGCCCTGGCAACCAAAGAATCTGGAATCATTCCATTGTTATTTACTTCAGAACAGAACCAGCTTGCTACTGGGATGATGTGTGTCCTGAGCAGGGCCCCTGGTGACTGGCCATGCAGGCTCTCTCGGGTCATCTCACAGCCCTCACAGTGACGCAGCTGCATACTTTCAGTGATTGAAAATTCAGACCTTTCTTACCACTTAATTGGTGGGGAGGTGGCAATGGGTGGAGCGAGTAGAGAAGTAAGAGGGTTGGAGTTTTATTTTAATTCAGATTGGCCATTTCACTATGAGATCTAGGATTATAATATGCCACTTTACAAGAATGCTCCTGCCATCTTGTTAATTTCCCAGTGACTACACCAGCCTGGCTGTCCTTCTAGAACTATGGTCTTCATTTTTACCTCCCAAATGCAGGACAGCAAGTTTGCTGCTGATGAATCTACATCTATCCTTATCTCCCCTATAGAGAGGATTTTAACTCTGCCTCTTTTGCGTATGAAAACTATGTGTTTTCATGTATTATTTTGTATAATCACCCAGTAATGTTGTAATGGGTGATTATGACTATTATGATCATCTTATTATGATCATCATTTTATGAATGAGGAAATGGAGGGTGAGGGAAATTGCCACTTGTTTAAATGCATGTGCCTGGTAAGTTCAGAACTGGGATTTGACCCTGAGTCTGTCCAAATGCCGGGCTCTTCCTCTTTGCATCATAGATGTCTTTGTGATGTGGTGGTTAAGTAGGTATGGACTGTTTTTTGTGGGTTTTTTGTTTGTTTTTAGGTAACATTGGCTTACAATGCTGTTTGTGTTTTAGAAATTTGGGAATACCCCCTTCAGGTGTTGTTCCTGTGCCACACCCAACACCTATGGTGATAGTCCTCTACCATAGGCCATTGTGTTCCCTCCCCACTTGATTCTCTCCCCTCCAGCTTCCCCTCTGGTCTGGTCGCTTCAGTTCTATGGTCAGATTTCTAAGGTTTGTTATCTAAGGTTTGGCTTTATCTGACCCTTTGTTTTGTTTCTCAACATTTTACATATAAACTATACCATCTGTCTTTCTCCTGACTTACTTCACTTAGCATAATCCCTTCCAGTTTTGTCCATGTTGTTGCAAATGGCAAGTTGATCTTTTTTAATGGCTGAGTGGTATCCCTTTGTGTACATGAAGAATACAGAAGCACTAATTTGAAGGGAAATGTGTCCTCCAATGTTCATTACAGCACTGTTTACAATAGCCAAGTTACAGTAACAACCTAAGTGCCAAAACTAGTGTTTTAATGCTTTTTGGAGGTTGGAAGTTTGACCTTTTTGAGACTGTTATGAAAACTGTGGACCTCTGCATGGGCTGGGAATCAGGAAGTGCCACCGACCCTTGTTTTTGCACATGGTTTCTGGGAATTCAGGGCCTCGGGAAGCACTCAGTGGATTATTTAGACCCTTGTTTTTTGCACATGGTTTCTGGGAATTCAGGGCCTCGGGAAGCACTCAGTGGATTATTTAGACCGTGGAGAATCCTAGGACCACAGGTTAAGTTAGTTAGGATCTTGAACAGTTTGTTAAAGTAAAAGATTAAATATTTTAAAGAGAAAGATTAGGTATTTGGAAGACACTTTGCAGAAATTTCTTTTTAGCTCTTCAGGAATAAAGAACAGGGATGAAGAGACAGGAGAATGGAGAGATGAGTAAAGGAAAGAGGAATCATGCTGGAAGGCATTAAGGAATTATCCAGCAAGCAGTAAAAGCAATTTGCATTGTGAATAATTAAGGTTGCTCAGGCCCTGTGGACTTGGCTGAAGCACCATTCACAAGCACTTTCTTTTTAGGTTAAAATTAATTGGAGTGTTGGTTTATTTATTTATTCCCTTGGTGAACTGAATGACTCATCCTGATTTATAAACCTTTTACCTATCCACGCTCTACTAAGATCTTAGGGGGGTAAGCAATTGATGATTTTATTGAGTTCTCTGGAGCCATAGTTTATAGAACCCAGATGCTAATGACTGGTCAGTGACTACCGGAGACTTCCCAGGACACCAGAATCTCTAGTTTCTATGAAAAGGGAAAACAAGTGGCCTCATGAGTTTGGGTGAGATTTATGTCTTCTGGCAGACTTTTGAGCAGAAACTGGAATATATAGCTAAGGCGATAACAAGGATTAGAGATCCAAGAGTCTGAGGATTTTTCAATTTCAGAACTAAATATGTTAGCAAGTGACCGATGGGTACTCTGGGGCCTCCAGACTTGCATGCTCTAACGGGGTTTTGCCATCCACGAGCACAAAGACAAAGGAGACTTCTTAATATGAAAGAATTTTAATAGTACTAGCATGCATAGAGAGAGAAGAGAAGGAAGGATGATAGTTTCCCAATGAAACACTCAAATTTACCTAGCCCCTCGTGGGTAGATGTCCAGCCCAACAGTGTTGCTGAAGCAGGGCTGCTGAGGCCTGAGAGCTTGCTACAGATCTAAGGCACCTTCTGCCAGGGAACCATAGGAAAGGTGTAGAAGGGGCCAGGCAAGTCTGGAATGGAAGGAGCAAAATCAAAGTACAGATCAAGGTAATAGCAACCGTTGTCAACTTCCCCATGTGTCTCTCACTAATGTGTCTCTTTCAAGTGTCTCTACATGTCTCCTCCATGTGTCTTCTCCAGGTCCCCCAAGTCCAAAGCTGAGAAGCAAGCCAGCCCTTCTTTTCCATGTGTTTCTCCAGAGCCCACCTGCCTTCCTTGCTATATAGCTTCACCTGGCTGCTCGGCTCTGCCCCCTAGTTCCCAGCAGCTTGTACCAGGTGACTACATGTAAATGGGGGATGGGTGACCATGGTACCTCCCCTTTTATGGAGATGTAGATAGAGTGTTCTGCAGATAGAGTTTCAAGGCCAGGAAGGATCCTAGTACAAGCTCCTGCTCCTTGTGTTTGAAGAAAACCCTTTGAGACCACTCCTAGTGTGGCCTTGTTAGAGGTACAAGAATTATCCAAAACTCCTCCATATTGCTTAGCTCCTCTGCTAGATTTTAATGTCCTGAGATTTCAGCAGTAAGACAAGACACGTTTTCCCTGCCTGGCACAGAGGAAGGAAGCACGTCCGTCTCAGGCTGTTGGTCAGTCTGTGGAGACGCTGTAGAGGACACTTGACCCCATAGAGATCCAGAGAGGCTGTAGAGCATACGGACTCCTGCGACTAGATTCTGACAATGTGGATTCGAGTCTCAGTGCTGCCCCTGACCAGTGGTATGAAGTTGAGCAAGTCAGCCTGGTGAAAGCACACTTTTGATGTCCAGCTGCCTGAGTTCAAATTCTGTCTATCATTCATCAGTTGGAGGAACTTGGGAATGGAAGGCAACCTCCTTCTGTGGCTCCATTTCCTCCTCTGTGACACAAAGACAATTACACAAATCTTAACACAAATAAGGTAATTATGAGGATTAATTAAATCAACATATGAAAGCACTTAGAACAGTGCTTAGACCAGAACCTGACATATTTAGAGGGTGAGAAGTGCCTCTAAGGTATTTTAGTTTAGTTATTATTTAAACTTGCTAAGTTTCAAGGTTCTCCACTTGTAGAATAGAGCTGATGATAATGGGGTTGTCGTGAGGATAATGAGATAATGCAGTTAATGTGCTTAAAACAGTGCTGAGCAGAGCATTCATGCTCAATTAATGTTTGGCAACAGTGGAACATAACTGGTGACGAGTGACAGACAGGGGAGAGGGGAGGGATCGCGATAGGTCCTGCCTGGATTAAGAGTTAAGGTTGCTGGAAAACCTTAGAGTGGGGTCAGAACCCTAACATGCTAATCTTTACCCCTGAGTCTTAAGTACCTTTGGTGAGTGCCAAGTATATGCGGTTGAGAGCAGCACACCCCTTGTCCCTAGATTCTAGCTCCCCTCCCACCCCGGGCATAGGATTTGCATCTCTGTCTACTATCCCTTCCTCTTCCCCCCACCCCACCCCTGTGCCTGTGCCCTTTGGGTGCCAACTCACTGGTAACAGTGCTTTGAAGAAATGAATGTCTAAAAAGAAAGATTTCAAGGTTCTATTATGCTGATGGAAAGCAGAAAAAAAATCAGTGTTCCTCAGTAGGTTCAGTGGTCTGAAAGGATGCAATTAATTAAGCATGCCTGTGCAGTGAAAGCTGCTCAGGCCTACTCCAGTGGTGATTCTCTGGGAAGGCAGAGTAATGACTGTCACTAGACAAAGAACCAGGCAGGCGTGTTCAAGACCAGAGGATCTGAGGGCCTCCCTGGGTGCAAGGGGTTAAGTCTCAGCACTATGGAGCTGTCCATAGCCACTGCAGTAAGAGTTTGATCCCTGTCCAGGACCCACATGGTACAGCAGACCTCTCCTGTCTAGCCCTCTTTGTATATTTCAGTAGCTCTGCCTGTTCTGCTCCTCACTCTGTCTCTGGTGAGTCATCTCACCCCCCCACACCTTTGGCCTACACCCCAGCTCTTATATGCACAAATAAATAAATAAATCTTAAAAAAAAAAAAAGAAAGAAAGACCAGAGGATCTGAAAGAATTTGGGTTGGGACTAAAACTACATTTTTCTTCAAGGAAAAGGAAATGGTCTCGTAACTTTAAAACCTGACCCACAGTAAAGAAAGCACCTTCTTGAGATCATGGATATTTGTGAACTGCTACTCAGCTGAAGTGGTTGAGCCATGTGCTGGGCTCAGCCCTGGTGGGTGTTCTTCTAGGGTAAGTGTGAGTGTGCTCGCAGGAGTTGGGCTGGGTGTCTCACGCTCAGCAGGATGGAAACTGGGGACACCTATCTAGAGGGAGCACCCACTCAACTCTAGTGGGTCAGTCCAGTGGGAATATGGAACGTGTCTTTCAGAACTTCTGTTTATTCAGGGGATTCTGTAATTCCTATTTGTTTTGTTTTCAGTGTAACACGTCTGTGATTTTAAAAAACCATGTGGGTGGCCATTTGGCAACCTGTGATTAGAGAACAAAATCGGGGCAGGCCACTCTGTATATGCAAGAAAACCATAGCGGTCATTTGGGAGTGTGGTGCTGGACTCCTTCTGCTTTAGTCACTTTCTTAGCTGTCAAGAGACAAGAGCTCCCAGCTTTTGGGGATTTGAGGGAGATATTCTTTTCCTCCAAGCACTAACCCCTCTCCCCCAACCGTGGCCTGCAATTTCATTACACTTCCTCATTCTCTTCCAGGAAGCAACTTTTACCCCTCACATGAACACATTGTGGAAATTACTACTATAAAAAGAGTACATAGGTAGATTTTAAAAACCTTTAAAATATATTTTGGTCTCATGATCTTCCTGCCCACCCAGTGCCCAAAGGGGTATGGAATATTTATGTATAAGTGGGCCCCCTGAAAAGAAGAAAAGACAACTGAATTCAAAACAGAGATTGGAAATTGACTATTCTCAGCACAAAAGGATTTTTTTTATTATAAAAGTTTCCATCAAAGATTCCATCATAGTGTTCTTGTTGAATTTACAATAGGATTTACTTTATAAATCAATTTGATCTACACGTAATTTTCAGCAAAACATCTGCAGCACCTGCACTTCATGTCCGTTTTCTCTCATTTTGTTTTTCATTTTCCACTTAGTTCTGTCTGTGTTATCTTTAAGCATCTCTGTGTTTTCCCTTCTACAGCTCTTGGGGACTCTATAGCAAACCTACATATTGAAGGTAGGGAGCTCAAGGTGGCCTAAAACAGTACCCACAAATGAACAGCAATTCCCATTCCTTGAGTATGTGCCCATTGGTGTTGGAAGTAGGTGACCGAGAAATAAGGTCATGGGCATTGCCTGGTCATTTACATCTCTGTAAAGGATTCAGGAAAAAATAATGTTCATTAAAAAAAAAAAAAAGCAAACAAACAAACAAAAAAAACCCAAAAACCAACAATCCAAAGTGAGGACCTCTGCTCACAAGGTTTTCTCATTTGAACTTTTCATTCATGATGTTGTGACAGAATGGAAACATGACGTGGCTTAGATTCTTGCCTTGGCCACCTACTAAATATGGGACTTTGCTGATGTCCATTTCCTTGTCAGTAAAATGGGAACATTTATCTTGAAGAATAGTTGTTGAGGATTAAGTGAATGATGTATTCAAAGTGAGAGTCACATGCAAAGCCAATATCCAGCTTATAGTACATTTGATAAATGTTCTCTTTCTTTTATGAATGAGGTCATGATTAATGTATTCCCACTAAAGAAGTAACTCTTTATCTTTTTGATTGACATAACATCCTATTATGACATAAGTTTAGATGTGCATCATTGAGAATAAACATGTGTCTATACTACCAAGTAATTCCTATAGAAGAGATTTCTGGAGTTATACCTAGGGCTGAAGAAAGTCACCATATTTCATTAGTTTTAAGGTGATATTTCCCTCATATTTTAGCATATTCAGAATAAAAAATTGCCTTTATCTGATGGATTCCTAAAGTCATAGTTGATGGCTTTTTTCCTTCATGATGTGTGTAAAATAGTGATCCCTTTTCTTATTGATGGCAACTTAGATTTGGTGAGATTGAGTATTTATATTTTTAAGGTGGGCATATAGTTATATATTATACATGTAATATATAACTTCCCCCCCCTCATTTTTCTCTTCCTCTGCCTTCTTTTTTCTCTTCTTTTCTTATATCTCATATTTCATAAACTTTACCCATTTAAAATGGTGCTTTGGTTTTTAGTATATTCATAGAATTGTGCAACTGTCACCACAATCTATTCATGGAACATTTCAACATCCCCAAAGAACCCTGTTTCCATTATCAGTTGTTCCCCAGAATCTCCCCCCACCCCCCAGTCTTTCTGACCTTAGGCAACCTTCATTCTGCCTCTATGGATTTGCCTATTCTGGACATTTTCCGTGAATGGAATCTTATATAATAAATACACTTGTAGTATTTATAACTGGCTTCTTTTACGTAGTATAGTCTTTTCAAGGTTCATCCATGTGGTAGCATTTATTATTTACCTTATCTGAATACCATTGCATTATATGTATATACCAATTTTTGTTTTTCCATTCATCAGTTGGTAAACATTTGATAACAGTTTTTGTCTGTTATGACTAATGTTCCTTCAATTATCTGTGTATGGGATATTGTATGGATGTATGTTTTCATTTCTCTTGAGTACATACCTAAGAGTGGAATTACTGGGTCATTTCCAGATGTCTGTCTTTGGGCCGCCATAACAAAATATTGTGTATTGGGTGACTTAAACAACAGTGTTGTTCTGGAAACTGGGAAGTCCAAGGTCAGAGTGACAGCAAAGTGGTTTCTGATCAGAGTTCTCGTCTTAGTTTGCAGACAGCTATCTTCTCTGTCTGTCCTCACATGGCAGGGTCAAGAACAGGGTTAAGAACATGGCAGGAAAGAACAGGGTCTGGTGTCTATTATAAGGGCACTCATTTCCCATTATGAGGTCCCTATCCAATGGCTTCATTTAAACCTATCTCCCAAAACACCATGTCCAAATACCATCACAATGGAGTTTAGGGCTTCAACATATGAATTTTGGGGACATCAGTTCAGTCCACAGTACATTATTTCTACACTTAACTTTTCTAGAACTTTTTGTTTCTATTATTATTAGTTCTGTCTCCAGCTTTTACAGGGATTCTTACAAGTTTACTATGAGTCTCATTCTCTGAGCTGAGAGACCAATACCATGGCCATTCATTCATTCAACAGAAATTTAATTACCCAATCTGTGCTGGATGCTATAAACCAATAAGACAGTAAACATAATCAGGGAACACTTATAAGCTAGTGGGAAAGATGGGAAAAAAGTGCAAAAACCAAACATAAAACAATACACAATGGAATACTATTCAACATTCAAAGAAGATAAACACATGCAATTTGCAGTGACATGGATGGAATTAGAGGGGATCATACTCAGTGAAATAAACCAGAAAGAAAGAGAAAAATATTGAATGCTTTCACTTATAACAGGACTGTAAGGACACCAATAGGAGAGAGACACTCAGTGGGTGAGGGGGGCAGAGGGGAGGAAGGGTAAGGGCACAAAATTCAGTAGAAAAGAACACAAGGGACCATGGAGATGGATCACGGGTGAATTGGTGGTGGGTTACTCAAGGGGAATACAAAATGTAAAAGATATAAATAACAATTAAAAAAAAAAGAAAAAAAGGTTTGAAAATTTAAAAAAAAATTTTCAATCTGTAATCATGACCTAAAGATAAAAGAGACCAGTCAAACAGAAGATGGTAGTGGCTTGACATGGTGGGATGGTAAAGTAGAGAAGTTGAAGAGAAGATACACATTTTGTACAGGACTCAGAGAGAGCTTGAATGTGGAGTGAAAGACAAGGAGGAATCAAGGGCACTCCTAGGTATTTGGCTTGAATTACCGGTTGATGGTAGTGCTGATTTTATGAAGGGAAAGCTACATTGGGTGGTAAGTTGTTTGGGGAAAAAAAAATAGGATTTTCATCTTGGGATGTTAAATTTGAGAAATATGTGAGACATGGAAGAGGGGATGTCAAGTAAGAAGTTAGATATAATAATCTGGATGGAATTATACCTTTAGGAAATATAAAGATGAATTTCATCTCATGGGGATGGGTGGGATCATCTAGGGGAAAGAAGAGAAGGCGGTGAGATTTAGATGCTGGGAAATGCAGGAGCTTTACCTACCCCTGGAGAGGAAACTGAGAGGGACCATATTCTGGGGTGGGATGCCAAAAGCCAGGGAAGAGAATGCTCAGGGAGGAGGACGTGGTCCTATCGTGTTGTATATGTATTCTTGACAAATGCAAACTCTGAGTGCTAGGGAGGGAGCCAGGGTAGAGTAGACTAGGGATGGGCCGTGAGTGACCATAGAGACACTAAGAGCCAAATAGCTGAGTAAGATGTGGGACAGAGGAAGGCTTATGTTTTATACAATGGAAAAGTGTTGAGTAAGTTTGAATTTTGATGCCAGTGCTCCAGTGCTGAGGGCGAGAGAGCGAGAGCAGCTAGACAGAGCAAAGCTGAAAGAACATGGTGGTGCACTGGGCTTTTACAGGAAGATGGAGATGAGCTCCCTTGCATGTGGAGGTGCAAAGGGGGGCTTGTGAGTGCAGGCTTGGAGGGCTGCTGGTTGGGAAAAGAGTGCACCTTGACCTGAGTCCCTGTATTATTTGTAATGCCATGAATGAGGCCATCAGTGGAGCATAAGGGCACAGAGACGACATGGGAGTTTAGAGAAAAGAAGAGAAACTGAAATAGTGGCCCTGGAAAATTGGAAAGCAAAACCAATTCAAGAAAACTAGCAGTTTGCCAGTCAGTATTGAGTGTCAATTTGCAGTGTAAGATTATGAGTTTAAAGTGAAACCAGTCATTTCAGCTTTATACTTTTACCCAAGAAATTTGAGCTGCTCAGGATCCGTGTGGAGCAGAGAAGAGTTAAGTTCATCTTGGGGACGACTTGTGGAAGATGGGTGCCTAAGGGTGATGATAATGCTGGTCAATGAAAATTAGACTGGACAAGTAGGGTTGTAGGGTGGGATTGGGAGCAAAGCACTGGCTGGGGGTTGGGTTTTGGAGATTTCCCTGAGATTGAAGAATCATGATGTGGGGAATTCTTGAGCAGGTAGACCCAAGAGGTTATGGTTGAAGAATGAGTGTTTGAGTACATATGTTGCAGTTGCTGCTGTTTGTGAAGTTCAGAGCATGATTATGGAAGTGGGTAGGGGATGTGGAGTAAAGGTGAGAAGTCACTGATTGTTAGCAGATCAAGGAACCATCTGCACACTATCCACATGTTGGGAGGTGAGCAGATGGGAAAGACTGTGAGCCAGGAACAGTGTCCCCAGAAGTCATTAGGCCCTCTCTTAATTGTATGTGTGAACAAGAGTCATTTTGTGACCGTGTTTCTTGTGCACTGATAATTTCAAATTTAAAACTAACACACAAGAATGAAAGTTTCAGAAATTCAAGTCCATCCTTTGCACCTTCTGCTTTATGTTTTAGTGATAGTTATTTTGGAGACCTGCCGATTGGACTTGTGAGTGCTTTTGTTCTTACAAGTTCCTTCTTTATGCCTCCTCTACTCCTGCCTTCAATTTGCACTGGCATCGAGCAGCATTGGCATTGAGGGGAGGATTCTATTAATGAGATAAAGATGACTAGGAAGTCCAGGTCTAGATGGTGGAAGCTGCTTTCCAGTCCCTGACCTTAACTGCTGCACTCGTGCAGGACTAGAGCTGTTTTCACTCTTCAGAGGGTACCCCAGGAATTACAGCACATTGTCACGCATCATAATTGTCTCATTGCACGTCATAACAATGGAATTTCAACAGTTACCATTGCACATTCTAATTATGTGATTACTCAGTCTTTCACCAATTATGTAATTAGATTTAATTACACCAATTGCACAAATAAACGATAGTCAACTACAAATTACTTAAAATAAACCCCAGAACTGTGCATACGTCGGCAATGGTCCCGAAAATGAGAGTAGAAAACAAGAAAAGGAAGAAGGCTTATGGAACCAATTTGTGAATGAAAGGAATGATGTGAGCTGGACAGATCGTTAAGGATAATGTTAGGGAGTCACCTTGTCTGGAGGCTGACTGTCATTTTTTCCTCTGATAATGCGTGGTGCTGAGAATTGAGGATGTCAAAGTAAAGAATACTGCTCTGCCTTTGCTGTGCCTCAGGGAACAGAGATCGCTCTGATTTCCTTAATAAGGAAAGGGGAAGGGAAGAGAGGAACAGTGAGAAAAAAGCAAGAGAGATCAATGAGAGACAGAGGGAAAGAGGAGGGGGAGAGTGGAGTGAGAGAGAATATAACAAGCGTGACATTTAGTAATTAAAAATAGTACAGTAGGATTTAATGAGGAACACAGAATCCATGCTAAGATTATCCAAATTTATTACTTGGACCTTTGTCCTTACCTAGTCCACTCTGGCATTTCTGACTTCTTCTTTCCTTTACCCATGGGTTAGTTCTCCAAACTCTTTCTGATGCTGTTATTTGAAGCTAGAATTTTAGGACCAAGAACCCATCATGTTCTCTGCAAGAATAAATTTGTTCGACCAAAAATTAATAGGTAGGGAACCCAGTATTTGGAGCATAGAATAAATGGAGTGCTCATTACTGTTTTTCACTTGACTTCTCTATGGGTGTTAGGTAGTTTTGAACTGGGGTGACTAGAAAATCTGAAAACTTGGGATGGCATCACCAAGGACCCACTTTTCCTATGGCAACATCTCAGAGGGATGGTCTTGCATGAGGGCAGATTTTCTCTGGCTCAAGTCTTGGAGCCAGAAGAGAAAACAGTGCGAAGTGCATAGTCATAGTTTTCACAGCGGTTGCTTTTGGGCCCAGAAAAAGGACTACCCTACAGTGCTTCTAGAAAGGAGAGGCAAATAGCATTTGCTCTGTGGAGGTGGGGACCTGCGTGCATCTGGCGAGTGGGCCCGCTGCATTTTATTCTTACAAAGAGATATAATTGGTAGGTGCCATTTAAGCACATATATACTTAGGGAAAATTACTCGCTGGGTTTGGCTGAGTAATCCATCACCACTGAGCCCCAGATTGCTCAACATCTGCCCTGAGATCTTACAGGGGTTGACAGGATTACTTCAATAGTACACATAATGGCTGGTGTGTGTACTTAACACTGCTATAAAAATAAGTCTGGATGCTATTGAGGGTCAGATTGGGGGTTCAGTTAGCTCTTGCCTGTACGTTAAAAATGGACAAGATGCAATAGCTGCATAAAACACAAATGAGGAGATAATGTGCTTTTAAATCTTAAACAAAGGCATGTTAATTCATTCTTCTCTTGTGGGTTTGACAACAGAAGCCCTCAATTTGAACAATGCAAGTGAAAGGACCTTAATCTAAACACATTTATCTGGCCATTGGTTTCTCCATATTTCAAGGATTGTTTCATTTCTTTTGCTCTGCTCTAAGGACATTCATGCTTGCATACAGTAAAATGCCCACTTAGGTCAGCCCACAGCCATGGCATGGCACCTTCAGTAGGGTAGAGCAGTTACATTGGAGCTCTGGGCAAGCAAATCCTGTGAAATTGAAACTAAGAGAGGGGAGTTGGGCTGGAACTTTGCACCAGAATATCTCTTTCCTCATTACCAGAAATCTACCAGATGAAGTAAGGTTAAACTGATGCTTCTGAGCAGGTTTGCAGGAGTGTGGCACTCCACTACCTACTCTTGTCAGAAACCAGGAGCGTGTAAAAGGGAGGATGTGCTGATATTAAGCAGCCAAAGCTGTTTTCCAAATGACAGCAAAAAAAGCAGAAGCAGTTTACCCAAATAAGTCAAGTTGCTGAGCTGTTGGAATCTGCATCCCAGATTCTCAGCCTTGAGGTAGTCATTCCTGGTTAACTCCTCTAAACAGAAATGCCAATGCAACGATGAAAATGGAGGGTACTGATGTGTAAAGGCAGGGGCAGGAGCCAGCATCAGACTCTTGCAGAGGCACTTTCCTAATTAAGACTCCATGGTATGTGGGCAGTTCTGGCTATAACAAACTCAAGGACAGAGATTCTATAGGGTGCATCATCACAGAGATATAGGAAGCACCATACAATCTCAACAGGCATCAGCAAAGAAGGAATGGGAGGGCCACCATGTAGCCAGGCCCCAGGAAGCCACTGTTCATTCAGTCAGCGTTTATGAGATGATCTATTGCTAAGGGACTGTGACTTTAGTTAGTTTACTCTCTAGGCCTATCGGCAGTGTCTACATTTATTGAGAACTTACTGTGTGCAAAGATAAGCCCTTCACAAAGTGATGTTATTCTACTTAGTATTATTAGTACTAACTGATTTTCTCCATTAGGATGATGAAGAAAGGGAGCTCGAAAAGATTGAATAACTTGCTTGGGATCACGTGGTTACTAAATAGGATCAGCATTTGAGACCCTGGTCTGAATCCAGAGTTTTTAATTCCAAAATTATATACTCTGTTATATGCCAATATGTACAGAATTCTGGATTATTTCATATTTGTAATCACACATTGAGTGGCAGGTGCATAGGTCAGCTAGAATTTAGCTACGGGTACTCCTTTATTAGTGTACATGATAAGGAGGACTATGGATTAACATGCGACAGGCTCTCAATTTCTTCTTCATAGAACCTAGAACAGCAGTTGACCAGGAAATGTTCTGTTTTGCCTACAAGTGATAGAAGAAGAATGTAGTTAAGTGTAAGTGAAAACTTAGATGTCAAACATTTTTCAAGGTAGAAATATTGCAGAATCATCAGAAGACTCTTTATGTTGGGATAAGAAAGATGAAAATTTTGATGTGGATACAAAAGTTTTATATATATAAAATCCTACATATAGCACCTAAAGTGGACCTAAAGTAGCACCTAAAGTGGACCTCATGTTAATATAGTAGCTGCCATCTCGTGGTTTTGCTTTCAGTGATTTCAGTTACCAGTGATCAACCATAGTCTGAAATATTACATGCATAAGATATTTTGAAAGAGAGGGGAAAAAAATGAAGGAGACTATATACACATAACTTTTGTTATAGCATATTGTTATCAGTGTTGTAAGTTAATATTTTTTTGAAAGATTTGTTTTTGAAGAACTAGGGTGTAGGCCAGCCGTGTCGGGGGTAAGAGAAGTCACCAGAAACAGAGCAGGGAACAGAAGATGTGGCTCTACTAAAATTCACTGTTGAGGGGAGCAGCAGGCGAGACAGGAGAGGTCTGCTGCACCATGTGGGTTAGTTCCCTGGCCAGGAATGGAATTCATGTCCTAATGGCTGGCTATAGTTTGATAGCTTTGAAACTTTAACCCCTGTGCCACTAGGGTAGCCCAGTGTTGTAGGTTATTAATGGTTGTTAATCACGTATTATGCCAAATTTGTGAATAGGTTTGTTTGTAAGAGAAAGCATTGTTTATATAGGTACGATCTGCCGTTTCAGGCATCCACTGTGCATCTTGGAAGGCAGGTGGATAAGCAAGGACTACTGTCATCGTGGTTTAATAATTGAGACACTAGCAAACTATGTTTAATAATATTTAAATCAATTGACCATTAATTGAGCTAGATTGAGCTAAGACTTCCATCTTCCTCCCCTCTTCCCTCTCTTCACTTCCCTTTATTCCTTCTTTTGATCCTCCAATTCACTTGTTTAATAAAATTTAGTAAATTTTTTAAAGATTTATTTATTTATGCATACAAAAACTGGGGTGTAGGTCAGAGGTGTGGGGTGGTGAGAGGATTCACCAGAGACAGAGTGGGGAGCAGAACAGGAAGACTGACTGAAATACACTGCTGAGGGGAGCAGCAGGTGAGACAGTGGAGGTCTGCTGTGTCATGTGGGAAGCTCTCTGGCCTGGGGTCGAACTCATGCTGCTAGCTTCGTAGTGCTGAGACTTAATCCCTTGAGCCACCAGGGAGGCCCCTAAATTTAGTAAAGTTTTTGCATACTTACTGTGCATTGGGCACTGGTCTAGGCTCCAGTGAAAAAACAAACAAGTCAAAAGAGTTTTCTGCTTCTATAGAACCTGCATTCCAGGGAAGATGGGTAAAAACTTGGGGATTTGGAGGAGCTGAAAGGTGAGTGTGGTTGGCGCTTAGAGGACAAGAAGGAGAGTCATGTAGGAAACATAGAAGCAAAAGAGGTTCAGTTTGCAGTGAGACCTACGTTTGATTTATGCCTTTACATTTAACATAAACATCAACAGATAACAGTTCATGAGCGTTGTTGAGGCCATCAGCTGTATAAGTACTTGTCATATTTTAACTTAAATGTTATAACTCCACTCAATGAATTTTTTCAAACATTTGTACTAAGTTGAAAAACAATGAATTCAGGGCCTCTCCGGTGGCGCAGCGGTTAAGCGCTGTGCTGTGAAGCTGTTGGCAGCGTGCCATGCAAGTTCGATGCCCGGCCGGGGAGAATCCCACATGGTGCGGCAGACATCTCCTGCCCCGCCCGCTGCTCCCCTCAGCAGTGTATTTCTGATCTGCCTGTTCTGCTCCCTACTCTGTCTCTGGTGAACCCTCTCGCCGCCCCACACCTCTGGCCTGTACCCCAGCTTGTGTGTATAAATAAATAAATAAATAAATAAATCTTTAAAAAAAAACAATGAATTCAGTGTTAGGTTGATTCTAAAAACTCTTATTGAATTAACAGTGAGGATACAATGACATTAAATTATTTTTTTTCCACTTCAAACAGTGATGATGCTGCTCTAATTTAATTGCTTTAGCATTAATAGATAATTTTTTAACTTAGGAGAAGAATCATATATTTAATAATATTACTTCTAAAATTTAAATTAAACTAGTGTTCTGCTCCTTATGGTGAAACTGGCTAATTTGTAAATGGGCTTCATTTTGTTCTAGTGGTATTATTAACATCATTTTTCTTAAACTAATTGATATGCATTTTTCTTCTTATATGAGGATACTCTTGTATAAATGAAAGACCAGGATGAAAATAATACATAAAAATGACTAGAATCTCCATTCTTCTCTCTTAATATAATATAATATAATTTTTATAATTTATATAATTTTTCAAATTATATAGAATATATATGTATATTTATACATACACACATGTATATACAGATATGTATGTATGTATGCATTTTCATTCAATTCAGATCTCCTTCTGAGCCACTTCCCTAGGAATCTACCCAAAGAAGTTAATGTTTTAGTAACATTGGAAAGAGACAAATTATAGCAGGCCAGTGTTTAGATGAGCATCTAAAAGATCTGCTTACAAAAAGTCTAGCCTTACTGAATATGAATGAACAGGCTATATTCTAGTAATGCTGGATATAATACAACCTGAGCTTCAAAACTTTCAGTCAGATGTCTTCTCTGAGTAGTGAATCTTGCTGTCCCCAAGTCCATTCCTATTCCAAGGCATGCAGTCTTCTCTTTACACATTTTAGGTGATAACCTGTACATGTGAGGAGTCCATAAATCAGTTCTTTAAGGGCTATGCACCCTCAAGATATTGTAGTAATATCTGAACTGATGTAATTGTCATATGATGTAAGCTCTGCATTCCTGCAGGATCCTGGGGCCATTTAAATCTAGTAGGCAAATGAAGATCAAAACTACAATGAGGGGCCTCCCTGGTGGCGCAGCGGTTGAGTGCTGTGCTGTGGAGCTGTCGGCAGCCCAGGATGAGAGTTCGACACCCAGCCGGGGAGAATCCCACATGGTGCAGCAGACCTCTCCTGCCGCGCCCGCTGCTCCCCTCTGCAGTGTATTTCTGATCTGCCTGTTCTGCTCCCCACTCTGTCTCTGATGAACTCTCTCGCCACCCCACGCCTCTGGCCTGTACCCCAGCTTGTATGTATAAATAAATAAATCTTAAAAAAAAACAACAAAAAACAAAACAAAAAAAACTACAATGAGATATCACTTCACTCCAGTGAGAATGGCCCACAATTAAGAAAAATTGGAAACAATAAATGCTGGTGAGGATGTGGCGATAAAGGAATCTTTTATGCGGTTTAAGAAGACTGTAGTTGGGAATGTAAACTGGTCCAACCACTATGGAAAGTTGTGTGGAGGTTCCTCAGAAAATGGATCTACCATATGACCCTGCAATTCCACTCCTAGGAATCTACCCAAAGGACACACAAACACTAATTCAAAAGGAAATCTGTACTCCTATGTTTATTGCAGCACTATTTACAATAGCCAAGATATGTAAACAACCCAAATACCCCAAAATAGACAAATGGATAAAACAATCGGGTATATTTATATAATGAACTATTACTCATTGATCAAAAAAAGACAAATTCATGCCATTTGCTGCAACATGGATGGAACTGGAGGGGATTATGCTAGTTTAAATTAATCAGAAGGAAAAGATAAATGTCATATGGTCTCACTTAAATGTGGAATATAGAGAAAACAAGCAAAAGGACTAAGTTAAAGTTAAAAGTTAAAACTGGTAAGGTGGCCATAGATCTGAGGGGTACAGCAAGGGAGTGGGAGGGAGGGGGAGTCAAAACAAGGGAGGGAAGGACACAAAAGAATGTGGTGATGATGCGATGTGCCTCCCTGGTGGTGCAGTGGGTTAAGCACAGTACTTTGAAGCTGTCCAGAGCCACTGCAGCACGAGTTGATACCGAGCCAGGGAGATTCCCACCTGGCACAGCAGACCTCTCCTGTCTCGCCCACTGCTCCCCTCAGCAGCGTACTTCAGTCGATCTGCCTTTTCTGCTTCCCACTCTGTCTCTGGTGAATCTTCTCACCACCCCACACCTCTGGCCTACACCCCAGTTTGTATGCATAAATAAATAAATCTAAAAAAAAATACGGCGATGGCTCACAGGTGATACAGTGGCAGGAGAATCTTGGGGACTACAACGAGGTAGGAAAAAATAATTGATTTATAAAAAGAAAAAAAGCTGAAAATAAAATAAAATCTAGTAGGCATGGCACCTCATCTTGATGCTGTTAGATTACAATATAGTCCTTCTATTTCCTTCATCCATCCCTTAATTTTTCTCCTCTTCAGATCTTTATCCAGGGCCTTCTACGTGGGCACTGTGGAACACAGACAATAAATAAACAAATGACCATGGCATGAGTCCCACAGGAGAAGCATCCATAAAGAAAAGGAAATCCAGTAGAGGGCTCAGTTACTTCCAGGTGAGGGGAGGATCAGGGAAGACTTCCTGAAGGAGGTAACCACTGAGCTGAGTATTCAGAGGAATGAGTAAAAGTATCCAGGGAATTAGCATAGGTGTGAAACAGAAGGGTGAGTTTAGCAGCCTATTTTTTTCTTAAGTTGATGTTCACTCATATAGCCAGATATTTCTGTGAGTCTACTGTCTTCCAGTGGGCAAGTGCTAGATGATTTCACTCACATGTGGAATATAAAAAAAACAAAGTAAAGGAACAGACAAAAAAGTAAACCCTTGAAATCTGATAGCAAACCGAGGTGACCAGAAAAGGGGGAGGGTGAAAACCAAGGGGAGGGAACACTCAGTAGACTATGGTAAAGAATGATGGTGTTTTGGTGGTGGGCATGGTGTGAGAACATACATTTGTAGAGGTGTGAACTCATACTCCTGAAACATAATTGTTGTAAGTCAGTGTTGCCTAATAAAAAATAATTTTAAAAAAGTAATTCCTGAAAAAAAAAATACAGCAATTAGGATAGGACCCTTTTTCACAGTAGGAGTTTCCCAGCTCTTCAGGGAATGGTTTGAATAGCTCATTTGTTTCCAGTTCGAGCTGTTCTGGTTGTTTATCCTTTAAGCAGCTAGAGAGAGGTGGATGTTCCAGGCTCCTTGTAAGCCCCAGCCACCTGCAGGTAATAACAGTGTTAGGTTAACAAAAGTGCCGCATCTTCTATTTCAGGACGGATTGAATTGGCTCTTCCTGGATATTCATTTGCTGAGCTTCAGTTCCAGAGGACTTTAGTCTTTGCACATTTCTCCATTTTTCTTTTGTTCCCATTAGAGGAAGCTTCTCAGAAAGATGACACAATCGACATGTTTCTTGTAATGTATTTGGCATTCTAAAAATCCATACTTGCTACTTCATTTGGCCTTGATTTTATTCCCATAGACTTGCCTAGGAAAAGTATTATTTTAGTAGGTAGATCACTTACCCAGTCACCTTGGGTGATTGACATTACATGTGGTGGTGCGGCAAAGAAGAAATATTTCTTCTAATTTACATCGTACCTGAAAATTTACAGTAACGATTTATTCTCGAAGTCTTTCTGGTTGTTTCTAACAAATTTAAATAGCTCTTAGTATTACCGTGTACTTTAATTAAACAAATATTAGATATTGGCTTCTTAGCATGTTGAGTGCTAAGCCCTGCGAAGGCAAAGAGACCGGATAGTTAAGGCCAGGGCCAGCTTCACGTGAAGTGGAGGTATCATTATAACATCGGTAGCATTACGGAACAGTTTGTTATTACACAGCTTCTGTTTACCTGCGGAGGTTACTGTGGGCTTGTTCCTGTTGATTCTGATTTGAGCGATTGTCTATGAGAATTTGCATAGTAGATAAATGCTGTCTCTGCCTTGATTAGAGTTCCTCTAAGAAAGAGAATGTGCTAGTTCATGTTGATTGGTGTTGCCAGTGTATTTGTATCTCTTTTAGCACAGTACTGTGATATAATAGATACTAAATAAATGCCTTCTAAAGAAATCAGTTTATAGATTTTTTTGAGACTCCTATCCCCGCAAATAGAATATAAGTCTGAGGCTGAGCTAACATATAAAGTAACTTATTTTTTAACATAGTTCAAGATTCACAAGAAGTTGTAAAAAACAGTGCAGTGTAGAGTGTCGGTATACCCTTCCTCAGCTTCCCCCAATGACAATGGTATATATCACACAACTACCTTGTATGGTTAAAATCTGGAAATTGACATTGACACAATTAACCCAGGTATAGACCCTTTTTAAGTCTGGCCTCTTCTTACACTCTCTTTTTCTGTGCAGTTTGAAACATTTTGTCACATGTAGATTTATTTTGTAACCTCACCAGTCAGAATAAGTAACTTTTCCATCAGTGCCCATGTGCAAGTGTGTGCGTGTGTATACACACACACACACACACACACACACACACCCCTTTGTGAGAAAATAACATATACACACACTTTTGTGAGAAAATAAATTTTAAAAAGAGAAGTAAACAAATTGAAAAATATAGACCAAAATTGATGAAGTCAGAGAACAGGGGCTCCAAAATCTTGCCATTTCCAGTAAGTTCCAGGAGAATAACTTAGGGACAGTGGTGAGACTGTAATGCTACTTTATATTGTTGCCTGTTTGGGGTCCTGTGCATGCATGTTTTTTAACCTATAGGGGCAGTGGTAGGCAGAAAGCTGCTTTTGTTGGGTATTCATCTTTGTACACTGGGGGGAGAGAAAGGGAGAAGCATTATAAGCAGAAGGCAATTTACATTGTTCCCAGATGAGGACAAACCTAACCCTTTCTTTGTTCTTCAGAGATAACAGCACTTGAATTTGATCTTTTCTTTTGAACTTTAGTTAAGACCTATCATGTTCTCTTTTGAAATGAGGCCATGCTCCAGTGGCTGTCCACAATGCCTTCCTGCTGAGGCTGATCACCCCTTGATCAGGGTTACTAGCATGGGAGTGGCTACTTTATGGAATATCAGTGTGTTCCTAACTATAAATTAGATTTACCACATTTCTTCTTTACATTTCAGAATGCAGAGGTTTCATTCTCCTCCAGGCTCGCATTTATAATCTTATCCTGGCTTCAGGGAGCCTCTAACTTAGAATAGACTTGGAACGAATGTAAAACCATCAAACACATAATCACATGATCATTACAGCATGTAAATACCATAGTGTATACCCATTAAATACAGTAGTATGTAAATAAAGTTTCTGCTTCATCAGTTGATGGTATAGAGTTCCTGCCACACCTCTTGAAAATTAAATTAAGTCATCATCAAATACACTTGGTAATTTTTAATGGAAAGCTTGCTATCAAAAATGGACTTTTCCTTCTTGCTCTCTTGACTTTAAACAAAAGAAAGCTATGCTCCCCGGAATTCATATTCCCAGGTAACCCTCTGGGATGTGCGGCTATCTAACCCCTTACAGGATATGACTCAATGAAAGAAAACCAGTGCATCATGCTCAAAAAACACTGGCTCTACACAAGACTAGGTGAAAATTCAAAAGGCAGCTGAGTTAGATGGATTGGAGCCATTGCTAACCAAGTTCTTTAGACAGCGAGTCGTCGAGCAGGGAAGTGTTAGCTGTAACTCTTCTACATGCTTGTGCATATCCACATGTCATTTGTCTATAAACTTTGGCATCTGTTTATTATGTACAGTGCTGCCTCTTTTCCAGGTACTGACATTTATCCACTGTATGTAGTTTCTTATTATAATTTAGAATTTTTTCTCCAAATAGCAGAGAGAATAGTTTCATAATATAGTAAGTCCTTTCCAAATACAAAGAGACACACATTATTTCTTTTGTGACCCAAGATTGTGGTAGATGAAGAGGGCGCCAATAGGAGAAATATCCATGAGGTTTTGGCAAAAACTTCGGTGATCCTGTGGACCAGATTCCTTCAGACTTAAGAACTCTTGGCAGCATCCAGCAGAGAAGAAGGGACATTTTCCAGAATATTAGGATTCTTTAATTATACTACAACAGCGGTTTTCATCATAATATTTGCATAGATGACTTTTTTCCCTTTGGAATGTAATTTGAGTAATTGACCTCTTTGCTGCCTTCCAATTGCTTCTCCATATTGTCATCAGAGTTAACTTCCTACAAAAGATAATGGCATCATTACCTGGTTTTAAAGCTTCTACCAGCTGCTTGTTTCCTTTAAGATAAAGACTAGACAGCACACAGATGCTTCTGATCTCTGTCTGACCTCATTTCTTGCCAGTCCTGAGGTCTGCTTAAGCTCCAGGCACATGGCATATTCCTCCACCCACAGAACACACTGTGTCTTCTCCTGCCTCCAGGTTTCTGCCTGCATCTATCCCTCTACTTCAGCCTTATCCTGTCTTCTCTTCCTGACAGATTCTACTTATCCCTCAAGACCTACTTCCGAAGTTAGGCAGAGTCCACCCTCTGCTTACAGAGCCCTTTGTTCCTTATCTCTATTTGAATTCCAAGATCATAATAGCTCAAAGTAACAGCATTTGCCATGTGCCAGCCACTAACAAAACTGCCACCATCTACTAACCCATTTATTCCCCTCAACAACCCGAGGAGGGAGGTGTTATTCACACACGATGAGGCAGAAGTATAGTGAAATTAAGCGGTTTGCCCAAGATTGTCCGGGGTAGTCAGTCGAGTTTTGAAGAAAGCGCTCTTGCTTGGACATTGCGATCTGGAGGGACTCACTTCCCAATGGGAAGCCGCTTAACGCAGCAGCCATGTGCATGGAATCATGTGCCCCTACAACTAGTCAGGCCCCTGACACAGAAGAAGATAGTTGTTGAATGAGTGTACAGAGTATTTTATTTTTGTTCAAAATTAGAATCCTCTTGAAAACATGGTATGCACCTTAAGCCTTCATGCTTTTCATTGATGAGAGGGCATGAATCGTGATCAAGTGGAAACAGATGCAAGGCAAGGTGTGAGGAAGTTGGTGGTGGGAGGAACCAGTCTCATTTCTGCCTGTGCCCCTCCACATGCTCCCATGGGGCTCGAATCACAGGGTGTCCAGCTTGCGATGATGTGTGAAGTGGAGACAGCATCCTGCCTGTTCACGCACGGCCTGACCGCCCTCTCCAGCCCTAATCCCGTGTCCAAAAGTTGGCGAGGTTGAGCTGGGGAGAATGTTTAAGAGGTTAACCTGCTTTCCTCCCACCACTTCCAGTCAGAAGCAGGAGGGAGACACTAGGAGTTGGGGCTAGACCTTGCCATCCATTGAGTTGTATTCAGTGTGTCAGAGATCACAAAAGGAGAAAGGGGAGGAATGAAGAGAACAGATGATAAGTGGGCCATTCACAGAAAGCAGTTCTCAGATACTCCATGTGACCTTAAGATTAGTGGGGAGCTTGGTGGGGCCTTGCTGAGTCACTGGTATTTTTATTCCTTTAAGAACTTTGAACTTTGTTGCTATTGTTGACACTCAATGGATTTTGATAAAATCGCGTTGGGAGTCTCACCTGTAATTAAGGTTCCATGAAGCAGCCAACCTGTATGTGATAAACTCACTTTTGACCTGCCATGCATGCTGAGATGAAAAAATGACTCCCCTTGGGAGTGGGTGTAAGTTCAGGGTTATAGGTGGCTTTGGAGGGTTATGGCTCCTGGAGCTACCTACCCTCTCACCACCTGAGCTTTCTTGATGGTGGGGTGCCTTCAGTGCCCTGCTATGCCTCGGGAGTCACCACGAGCTCTGGAACCAAGGTGTTAAGGGTATTGGCACTTAACTGTCTCTTATTTATCTGACCAGCTCGACTCTGCTCCTCTAATGAACTGTAACCACAGGAAATCATGGTGTGTATTTTATGTAACTGATGCCTGACTTCTCTTGAATTTTCAAAACATCTTAAAAATTGTGGTTGATGTTAAAGACTCTAATGAGGTTATTTGTTGAATTGACATACACCATAAAAACACATGCATATGGAAGGATGGCCAGGGAAACCATCTCATCAGAGAAACAACCAGTTCTGTCCTCACCTGCTCTCCTCTGTCTCTCCCTTCCTCGTACCCCAAGCTGCCTCCTCTCCCGTGTAATGCCACTGCTCTGTACAGTGTTCTGTTTATAGTGGTTTGAACATTTTTCTGCCCATGTCTTTCATTGCTGAAGTAACTCACCTCTCTCATATCGACTCTTACCCAGGAGCCGCACTGCAGACTCTTTGATGTAGGTCTTTTCTGCATGGCAGCTAAGGCCAAGCTGTGGTTTTCATTGCATGATGCAACTTCACCCTTTCTGTTGCCACTTTCAGGTTAACCAGGTCCTTATCCTGCACTGCCCATGCATGTCGCGTGCTTGCCCCCAGGGTCCTGCCCTGAATGTAGTGAGCACTGGGTGCATGCATGGAATTGAAGCGGTGAGCATTCCAATACACTGAAGCACTGGGATTTAAGATTCTTTTTGGACATCCTTGTGGGCCCCTGATTTGCTATGGCACCACAAAGGCCACTCTGTCCCTTGGAAACTTAGGCCACTAGCAAAGAGAGAAATAGATCTCCCATGTTTAGGCATATGCTGACAACAGGAATAAGAAGCAAGGGTCAGTTTTCCATGTAACAACCTACCTGATGATCAGGCTCACAATTTCCCAACGCTGCATGGATGTGCCCAAAGTGACCAGTCTGGTGGTGCCTTTTCATGAGTTTCTGAATGACTTTACCTAGCTTGGTTTTGCTTTATATCATCTAATAAATGTCTTAGTGCATATACTTGAAAAATAGCTCTTAAGCTAAATGCCATGGGAAATACAAAACAAATAACTGAAATTCTCTTCTTTCGTTATGTAAACAGAATGCCCCAGCCCAGCTTAAAAGATGTAAAATGGTAGTTCTGTAAAGGAATACCTTGTTTATTGAAAGCTGATGGCATGTATTCAGCAATGTTGATTAGTAACTGCAATCACTTTCTCTTATTGAATTTAGATAGCCTTAGGGCTATCTAAAGACTTTCTTCAAAGCTGCTTTAAAAAACAAAACAAAACAAAAATGTGTTTTTGCCCCTTTTTTTTTTCTCCTTATTCTCAGCATTGATTTTTATAAACAGAGTTGTCAAGATCTGTTTTCTTACTGGATTTTTTTGTTATTTCATATAAATAAATAAGTTTTATTTTAGATCGACCTTGGAAATAAATTTGGAAAGACTACAAATTTGGAAAGATGGCAGGTGGGTATTACAAGCGCTGATATAATACTAAGGTAGGAATAAGACTTCCTAGAGAATTCTTGGGTATTACCTTGCATTAAAACTACACATTAAAACTACGCATTATGCAGTCACAATGAAACAAAATGGAAGTACAATATCTTGTTTTTAGTTTCCCCCCATCAATCATGATTTCATCAGATCTGCGGGATGTCATAGGTTGAAGTTTTTTCTGTATTTCTACCCGCCCCCCCAATTCTATTAAATATATTCTATTTGCACTGTGGAAATAGATTTTATTTAGAATTTCTTGACCGTTCTTTTGGTAACCAGAATAAAGACCCTTTGAATGGAAACTTCTATTTTGAAAGGAGTGTTTGGGGAGTTTCAGTGCAGACATGTGCCGAGCAGGTGGTCCTGCCCAGCACCTGGAGATGGTCTCCCTTTGCTGAGTTCTCATGGGGGGGCGGGGAGTTGGGAAAGGACAAAATAGACTCTCCTTTGTGAGGCTCTTTAGTAAAGAGACCCATTCTTCTTTCTCAGAAAGTGCTCTGGATAGCATAAAATTTTCTGAAACCCAACACAGAGTGGGGATAAGTGGACTCATTCATGGACACAAAGGAGAAAATCATAAGAAATCAGCTTCCTCAGGGCATCTGCATCCCTCACAGTGATGATTTTATGATGATGGGGAAACAACACTAGAGAAAATAAATACTATGGCAATAGAATTAAAATGGGGGCCTGCAGGAAGAAGCAAGGAAAAGAAAACTTCACCCCATGAGCTTGTAATTCATGATACTCCTTTCTAAGTTTGAATCCAAAAGTCAAGTGGACACCATTGATGTGGTGGAAAAAGTTATTATTTCTGAAGCATGAGCAGGAAGACTTTGATAAGTGGTTCCAGTACTACCCAGAAGTAAGCAGAAGAAAAAAAGCTGGACGGAAATGTTCCAGGACGTAAGAAGGTGTCTTCATGAAGTGGTTATAGAAGGAGCTTAAAAGACTACACACTTGAAGATATTATTGTATAATCTTGGACTTTAACAAGTCGTCACCACTGTTCCTGTTAAAGACTACCGTTTACTTCTAAAGGCAACTTGTCACATCTGATTTTCCGTGCATTGTTGGTCTCCACTGCCCAGGTCACTTTGTGACATTTCTAAGTGGTGACTCCTGCTTTGTACTCAGTGGACTCATGACTTCTAATCAGCAGCATCTCCTACTGTCCTTTTTGGCTGTGAGGCTGCTGGGCTCTCAACAAAACTCCTAAATAGGAATACTTATAAAACTTCCATGCCTCAGCTGTCAGCCAAAGACAGAACGAAGACACAGATATTTTATTTCCTTGTGTAATAAAGGTATAATTGTTTCCTATGCCAGATGCCAGAAAAGCTTCTACCAGGTCTTTCTCTGTGTCTTCTTCAAAAAACCCTCAAGCAAATACAACCTCAGGATGTCAGAAAAAAGCTATCATAATCATCCTTTAGCATCACATTTGAATTCATGTGTAATTTGCAGCACACACCAGTGTCCTGGGGGTGAGTATAGGTGTTATGTGACAGTGTTTTCTATTCTTCAAAGTGAAGTAACAGATAAACAGAACAACTGTTTCTTGACATAATTATTTTTTCCCAGCTGCTCTCAGTACTAGGCAGGTCTTCAGCACTGGCACCATCAGTGTAGCCATTCCAATAAGGCCACTGAAGGGGTTGTGCGCCATTCTGCTTGGGTCCAGATGTGGCTTCCATGTAGCAGGATTGAAACTGTAGTGTTCTTGTCAGCCATTGGCAGATATTGAAGTTCACCCAGGAAAATAGGAAAGGGATTGGTGTCCAGCCTCCTCCCTACCCCCATATGCTAGCCTGCCAGCTGGGACCTGTGGCTGTGGGGTAGTTTTACTCCCCCACTCTTAAGTACTTGCAGGTAGAGACACATGGCACGAAGGCATTGCCAAGGTCAGGCTGACCAGTGTGGCAGAAAGAGCTGGGGCATAAGCTCGGTAGGAGACTAATGAGGCAATCCTGGAATGGCCAAAAGAGCCTGAGACAGACATCTGGAGAAGTAGGTTTACATAGAAGGATGTCAAAACCTGTGTCCACTAATAGTCCAATGGTTTGCAGTGGGAACACCAGCCCACTTGCTCAACCTTGCTCCAGCTGGGCCGCTTTTGTAAACAGAGGGCTCACGCCTTGTCTTACAGCCCCAGCCGTTTTCACATGGGAAGCCTTGAGGCCAAATTGCCTTGAATTTGTGCCCCAGCCTGCTTCACTATGGTTGCTCCCTCGTTAAGAGACAGGGACCCCAGAGCAATTGCCCCCCCCCCGATGTTTACGAGTGGACCACTGGTTATTACAGGTTAGGGATGATTATCTATGAGCCTCTTAACACATGTGTGGTAACATTATCTATCCAGAAAAGAAAAAAGCACTAGAGATAGACGATACTGGTAGGATGATGCCTCTAATTTTACTTCCTTACGTCTAAATTTTTGTGGGCTCTCCATTCAGACCCCCGAACTACTTCCCTTTCCCTTCCATTTGTAGTTACCTCACCTGGGCTATCCTGTTTTGTGAAGGGCTCCAGAATGAGCTGGGGTTGGGTGGAGAGCATACCTTTATGCTGGAGGACTGTGGGATTGTGTATGTGTGCATGGGTGCGCCCACCCAACAGATCACCCCATGCCTGTATCTGGCTCATTGCTCCTGCCCTGGAAGAGCTCTTGGTCTGTCTTGTAGTGTTTGTATGTGAGACTATGTGCATTAAGTCCTACTTAAATCATCTACTCTACCATGCCCCTCTATTAGACAATCAAGTTTACTAAGAAAGGATGGCTAGAGTCAGTGGAGGTGGGGAAATGAGACGGAATCAGTCAGTTGTAACTCCCCAGACAGTTTAGTGAAAACTAAAGCAAACCTCATTTGACAACTTTCTGTTTTATGTAGTAGCTTAACTCTGATTTATTGCATAAAAGTTGCTGGCAAATATGAATAGTAATTCTGCTCCAGCAACAACTGTGATTGAAATAATTGTAGTCTGTGGACAAGCTAGGGAAAACAAGCATTAGGGGTAGGTTTTCTTGCACATCATTCCAAGAGTCCAACGGTGAAGAAATATGTAATGTTACGGATGTGGAATTGGAAGAGATATTTAGAAGACATATGAGTGGTTTATCCCCCTGCTTCTCCCTAGATCCCTGCTAAACCAACCAAGCAAACAAAACCTTCTCTGTTACAGACTCTGGAAAAGGAGAATACACAACCTCCTGTGGCCACTCATTAAAGTGACTCATGGCTTTCTCTGTCAGGAAATCTTGGTTAATTATTTAGTATTTATGAGACTGTGTGGCTGACTTCATGGAAATATAATTTTCCTGATGTCTCGTCTACAATATTACCCAAAGTTAATGTCCTAATATATAGAATCATACCAGATGTTAACTCACTGCACATCCTAGTGGGCATTTGAATTACATCGCAACACCTGACAGGGAGGCAGTAAAGCAGCTACAAATGGAAAAATTAAGTGTGAAATAATTGATTCTATCAGTTTTGTTTGTTGAGATGATTGCCTTTTTGGGACATTTTTCTACAAACAGTTCTTATTATTACTGTTGTTATTACCTTAGTTTTTAAAACCACCCTCATTTGTTCAATGCTTAGTCTTTGCCAGG
Source organism: Scalopus aquaticus (assembly GCA_004024925.1). Lineage (NCBI taxonomy): Eukaryota > Metazoa > Chordata > Mammalia > Eulipotyphla > Talpidae > Scalopus > Scalopus aquaticus. The sequence continues at coordinate 36,610 of PVIJ01007285.1, read as the reverse complement.
CTCTGTGCTCATCTGATTTTATTCTCATAACAGCCGTAGAGATTTGTATCCTTAGCTCCCACTTTACAGATAAGAAAATTGAGGCTTCGAGAGGTCAAACTTTGCCCACAATTATATGGGTAATGAGTGATAGAATTGGGATTTTAACTCTTTCATCAAACTCTAAAGCATCCTAATTGCTAATCATCTTTGAGCTGAATTCGCACTGCCCACATTTGACTTTGGTTTAATTATTTGGCTACAACAGTGGATGAAAAGATACAGAGTGAAGATGAGAAGGAGAATCTGCACTCAGATAGGATATTGAAATCTACTTGCGAGAGAATTTAGAACTTTAGAGGTCCATAAGAAAATGAGAGATTTCACTTCCTGAATTTCAAGAAAACAAATTATCCGTATGCTTTATTGAAAAATCCAGTCTTTAAGGAACTGACATATATTTTTTTATCTTCATCAGGAATCTGTGTCATTTTCTTAGGCTTCTAGAAGAATGCTTAACAATTAGGACTAATTAATCAAGTAGACACCCTGAGCTCTACACTGCTCTGAACTCTGTAACTATCATTTTCCCAGAATTCTTCATGTCACCTGAGGCTCAAGAATAGGAGCGTATAGGATTCTAGATAATGCTGAGGGTTTTATAATGATTCTCCATTTGTTACAGTTCATTTCAATATGTCCTATTGAAGCATATGTTTGTAGCTATTGGATCACATCTCATCAGTGGAGCAGAAGCGTAATTAGAGGCTTGCAACCATCAGCAAGATTAATAGACCTATTGATACAAACCCATAGCTGAAGATTTCTCCCCAAAAGTCATTTAAACAACTGGCTTGGGATCATGATAGATCAATACTGCACGTAACAAAAAGTGTTACTTATGCACATCAGACCATTGGAAGGTTTAAGAAAAATGTTTTAAGATAAAACACAGAGCCCATTTTGAAGTTTTTCATTAACATAGATTAATGATTGAACACAAACCTACCATCAGTGATAACATCTTAGCAGGTAGTTATTCTTAGATCTCTGGGATAAAGTCATAATAATGGTCAACAGAAGAGGCTTGCTTTTGTTTGTAAATGAATAAAAACTATACTTCTTGCCTACATGCCTCGCCCACTATAAATACCAAAAGCACCAATATTGGAAAGATAAGTTCTTAAGCACTACCTCTGAGAAGGTAGTTTAAATGGAGGCACTTAGAAAAACTGAAAGAAAGCTTTTAGCTTGGGTCCATCAATACCTGGGCATTGCTTGGGTGCAGTCTAGTTTAGAAGACCATGTTCTATAGAAAGATTATTGCTTTCTCAATGCTTAATTAGCATCATGTCATTCACACTAAATCTATTATTGTTAGTCTGGAAGATTTTTTTAGAGATCTAAAATTTTATGAATAATAAAAATGGTTTCTAGTTTAGACTACTTTGCAAAGACTTGCTTCCCTTTTAAAATTTATTGATTTCAAAATATTCTGGTGCTTTTATTCCTATTTTGTAGGCTGGGAAGCCGAGGTACTTTGCTTGTGTGGTATATCCAGAGATTACGAGGAAAACTTCAGATAACTTAGATATACTACCTCTTGGTTACTGGTAGGTTCCCTAGTACCCACATCTATATGATGCCATTGTTTTTCCTGATTTTGGCTGAATGGAATGGACTACAATGTTATTGTCTAGTCCATAATTAGAAGTCTCCATGGTATCTAAATATTGCTATCCATTACTATGTTCATTATTGTTCTCCCAAAATGAGAGCGAGTGAGAAAAAAATCAGGATACCTTGAGGGTCATCGATCATTATGCTGCTCTATAAGGATGGGTTAGTCTTCTGTAAGCAGAGGAAATTGCCCAGAGCACTTGGAATCAAGTTCCATGATGCCACTGTCTCTCAGGGTACCGAGTAGAACTTCTAGAGCTTAGTAATTTCCCCCGTGACAGTCATTATGGGACAAGTTGGATAGGTCAGCTTTAACTTCACATGAATTTTCCCAGACTATTCGACAAACATGAGACTTTTTTGGGCAGAGGGAGCAGATAAGGGAATCTTTAATTTCTCTATAAATTAGCCAATTGTTTTGGCATAAACTCCATGCCAAGTTCTGTAGCAGAACTGTATCCTATGCTGCTTCTCCAAGGTTGTTGCAGTTCACCAGAAAAAGTAAGGTGGTGGGTCTCTGTTTCAATTCCACCACTTAGCTACATAAGCTTGGATTCTGAGCCTCTGTTTCTCTGTCTGTAAAATGGCGATGATGACAAAATATATATTGTCAAGTGATAGAGACCAAAAGCAAGAGTTTGTGTGAATGCTGTGCCATTGCCAGGTATTATTGCATTGAATTGAATAAGAATCAATATCAATATCAATATCACAAGACAGTTTAGAATTCCTGGTTCTTTTTGTTCAGTGGGGGTACTACTAATTTGCTGCCGACTCACACCTGTAGGTTGCCCTTATAGGCTGCCTGCAGATTGAGCACAGAAAGAGAAGTGGGCTTGAAGAGGCCACAGGAAAGCCTAGATTTTGTGGTCACATTTCATGAAGCAAAAAAGGCACCAGCTCTTAGTAGCAGAAGGCCTGGCCTGAGAAATGGTAGAAAATAAAATAGAGATGTAGAGTGAGGTTGGGTGTTAGAGGTTGTTCAGTGCCAGACTTAGAGTTGATGGATGAGGCAGGAGAGAGCCATGGTGCTGGATGAATGACGTCTTTTCATTAAACCAATCTAGCAACATGGCAGAGGGGAGATTAGGGGAAAAGTGGAATCATTTAGCTTATTGCATTGATTTATGTCTGCTGTGATGTGGGCCTGAACCCGGTGGTCCTAAACCCTGGTGGTCCATAATCCTGGTGGGAATTGTGAAGACTCCATCCAATTTATAAAAAGGACTGGCCCCAAGAGTGAGAAGAATTTAAATGTTGGACATGATTTCACAATGTGATGTTTTGTTCCTTAGCTAGGCTCTTCCCTCTTACAAGGTTATTTATTAACGTCTCCTTGGATATTTGTTGTTGTATTTCCTAAAATGCTTCACATTACTTTCTCGCTTGTAAGTGACAGTCTCCATAGCCTCTCCCCATGGATACTACCTCATTTTTCCTTTCAATCTTTAACTAAAATTGTGCTCCTCGGGCACTCTCTGATTGTTAATTGGAATGTCATTGGTGAAGCTTGCATAGTGGCGTTGTAATTACTTCCCTGTATCTCTTAATTTTTCCTTCCTTGTTCACATCTGAAACTGAAAATATCTATTCAACCCCTTGATCTCAGCAATTAGTTTAAGTGGTATGCAGCTGGTTTTCTGGAGGCGGGCTCAAACACTTAATCATCTCTGTTCAGGTCTGAATGGGAAGATTCTTGAGCAGCAACACCTGTAATTAGTATGTAGTTGGAAGAAAGTTCTCCTGGAGCACTGGTTCTCGAAGTGTGGTGCCCCCATGAGCATCACTATTTGGGAAATGGTTAGAAATGCAAAATCTGGGACTCTGTCCCAGCGCTAGTAGCACAGAAACTCTAGGAGTTAAGGTCCATCAGTTTTTTTTATAAGCCCTTAATATGTATGTAAAAGTTTGGGATCCTCCATCCTACAGAAATATCTTCATTGGTTTGGGTAGCCAGGCTCAGGAAGGCAGGAAACAGACTACCAAGTAATCCAGAGAAGTTTAGAGGTTGAGGAGAAAGAGTAATTGCTTCCCTGTTAGAGATGTGCTGATGTCCAGAGGAACTGTGAGAAGTGAGATTCTTGTCCTTAGTCCCCAGGTCTTTGAAAGAAAACCTGAGTAGCCACTCCTCGTCTCAAGCATTGGGAAGCCAAGTTCTTATGGCAATCAAAGGGTCTTGGCCTACCTGCTCAAGTGTCTTAGTGGATATTATATTGTTAAGCAGATGCAGACAAGATATACTTCCCACTTGGAGAAGATGTTTTTATATGACATCCAAATACTGAGGATATGCTTTCTTGCTGGTCATGGGGAAATAGAAGTTTGAGTTTCAGCATCTATCCTATACTGAACATTTATCCCACAGAGAAGCAGCTCTTAATTGAGGTTCCTTGGCAGGTCCTCCAATCAGAGGGTGTTGGCCAAAAAACCAAGTTTGCGTAAGGCTTTAATATCACACTATCCATGGACTGTGGGCACCTTTGACTGACTAGTCTACCAGTTCACCAAGTATCTTGTACCTGCTATTATGAAGTCATTGGTTAACCAAGAACAATTTAGAGAAAGTCAGTTTTCTACTACCAGGATGAGAACTAGAGTCTTTTTTCCACTTCTTAAAACTCCATTTTTTTCCTATTGATACACTGTCCCCATAGAAAGCCTATTCTTTGTGGGCATGCCTCATCAGAATAATAGTCCAAATTTAAGTGTATGATTCAATATCATTTCCTTTGTAGTCTATAGAAAGTCATTTCTTTTCTAGTTCTTGAAACTTCTGTGTCTGTAGACAAGGGATGCTCCTATTTTACACAAGGAGGAAGAGGAGTTTGTATTTCATTCTCCAGCTGGCCATGAGCATTTGATCATTAAAATAAAGTTCTTTGGGAGGAAAATAAATCCTGGCTGATATGGCCAACCCTTGCATTGTTGAGTCATGTATTTTTTTTTTTTTATAAGATCAATGAACTTCTCCATGGGTTGTTTGTATTTGGGGAATGAAATCATGGGGCTTTAGAATCTCCACTCTGTGGTCTGATTGTGTGAGTTCATGGACTAAATGCATTGGGAGGATTTATCTCGGAGGGGATTCCAATCAACAGTTCTGTGGCCACTTGAAAAAATTAGGCTGGGTATTTCTCTGTGGCTCTCATGGCAAATGGGATACAGCTTAAAGGGATAGAAAACAGTCTCCCTTATCACCTTATCACTTTGGTCCTACCTGGGTCTCAGGGGCTGGCCTTCTTTTGTCCCAGAGATTCCTTCATCCCTCCCTCTCTCATTGTATTGGTGTGTGCTCATACCATTGGTGAGCTTGAACCAGAGGGAAACTGCCTGCAGAAGTAGCATAATTTGTATCATTAATATCATACTCCTTTATTATTTCAGCTGGAAGTCTAGGACTTAAGGAATAAGATGAAACTGATTAAGTATGTTCTAAATTTTTGAAAGAAGGACTAGTGGTTTCAGCATTGTTCTCTGTAAATTGGGGTGCTTTGAGCAATGTTTTCCAGGGCCAACACTTCTAAATTTCAACCGTCCCATTGTTGCCTTTGCATGAAGCAGTCTAGGAGGGAGCAGCAGAAAAGACGAAGAAGGCAAGAGACAGTGGGAAGAAGTTGCTGTAGCAGATCCCTTATGCTCATTAGGACATCTGCTTCCATTTATGTTGAACCAATTATCCTCAGTTGCATTGAGCTAACATCTCTTCCCCTTCATTTCCATCCTCTTCCACACTCAGTAAAAATCTTCCCTAGTAGAAGTTTCTCAGGTTTAGTGCCAAATTCACCATAGAGACCAGGGAATTAGTAGGGGCTGAGAACTTGTGGTACCCCCAGTGCCACCAGGACTATCATGAGAGCAATAGTAAGGTCACTGGGGAGATGATGTTGGTTTTCCATAATAAACTTGGGAACCGATACTTTGTCCCCTTGAACATATACACATCGATCTTTTATTTTTCATACATCAATCTTGAAGAATACAATTTCTAATATATGGATAAGTCACTGTGCTGGTACAAGAGAATATATTTAATAAAAGATCACCTCTTGCACACTTGTGTGAGCACGTGCATGTGTGCGTGTGCACACAGACACACACACACACACACACACACACACACACACACCCCATCTGTTCTTCAGTTGTGTATCATTATCAGTGGTGTCCATAACCTGTATAGCTCGCATAGCACAGAGGTGCTTTGTCTCTTTATCTTGTGGACTCTAGTGGGTTTCTTGTCAGCCTAGTTCATGTACTTCTTTTCACTGCAACTAGAATAGCTAAGAACTTTGTGAACCTTGTGAGTCTTGTTCTGGAAACAAAACAAAGTGACATCATGGCTTAGGAATTGCAGAAGTGTCACTTAATAACTCTAGGCCTGGATTTTTCTTTTTTCATTTAATTTAATACCTGTGTAGGAGAGTAGGCAAAGAGCAATAGTAGGCTGTGATGTTTAGTTCTTTTGCTCCTGCCTCCTTTCAGCATTGGACTGAATCAACTCCAGGTTCTCTTTCCACTTCCCTAGCTTAGTGAAAACTTGTCAATTGTCGTTTTCTTTATAAAAGAACTGTTTTCCAGTGTTTGTTTTTTGTTCAGTCCGCTTAGTTTGTAAATGCAAATGTAGATCACTCTCAATGCCTGTCTGGAGGTTTTTCCATGTTTTTGTGATTTGGGAGATGACAAAGGGCATGATTGACTTGTACTAAAGATGACGAATCCATAAGTTTAGTGCATGTAAAGTGATGGGGGAGTCCAACAGACTGACCAGCAAAGCCTTTCGGGGTCGGGGGGAGCTCTGCATTCCCATACTGCACAGATTCCTGCCTGTTGAACAACCAAGCATTGTCCTTAAAGAAGTACAACTATACTAACTGGTATGCGTACAGAGATTTCCAAAGTGGCGATAGCGGAAATCCACCATCCTGCAATTCTCAAGCTAGCCTTCTCCTGGTCCCAAGGTCCACGTTGCTTCCCATCGGGGAAAATATTTTGCTTCTCCCTTACTACCTCCCCTTTCCCTCACCTCACCTTCTTTATGTTCCTGGCCTGAGTGTTTCCATCTGCTTACTGATAACAGTATACTATGACTTTTCATTCACAGCTTTGAGATGCTTATGAGGCTTTCCTGCTTCCCACCCAGCCCAAACCTTGGGACTTTTCACACACTGATCCTCTGATCAGTTTGACGCGGGAAAGCACACGGAAGCCATGTACCAGTTTGTATAGTAGTACCCTTTTGAACTGCCTACTCTTAAAGTAGAGTGTGCTGGGGGTTCGCATTGGCTGCTTAACACACACAAAGCCAATTAACCTGCATGTCAAAAAAAAAAAAAAATTAACCCTTAGAGTACTGCCTCAACATTTCCATTGAATGACCTTGAATTTGACTGGTTGGGGTGTGCTTCTTTCCTAGGATCAGAATGCTACACAGAAAGTCCATACTCAGTCTAGCCAGAACATCAACCAAGATCCTCTTCTCCACAACTTTCTGGAGATGTTCCTGAGTCCTTTAATATTAATCAACCAATGGTTTTAAAAAAGGTCCAAATCATAGCTCCTGTGTTCAATTGAAAATGGACTCCACTTCCAATGCACAACAGTGTGAGGGACTGTTTTAGTGCTGGTATGTGTCCTCTAAAAGAAAAAGTCAGTTCTTTAAGGGTTAATATGAAATTAAGGAATTTGGTGGTCTCTCCTGCTTGTCCTTCCTCCAAGGTGTCTGCATGATCCTCTTTAGATTCTTAGCTCAACTGCTGAATGATGATAAAAGTACTGTGTATGTATATATAATTACAAAAACAAATGAAAGAACAAAAGACTGAATGGTTGAATGGAAATACCCCTTGGCAATGCTTGCTTGATTATCACAGGGGGTAGAAAGACCGAATGTTTTATTTTATGAACATTCATTTTGTCCTCTACCCCGAGCGCCACGTCTGTACAGCATTGTGGAAGACTGGACGATGCTTTTCATTTACCTCTTGCTTTTTCTTCTTCCTGTCTAATAGCCCAATAGAATCCTGCCAGAATTTCTACAAAGATTTCACATTACAGATCGACATGGCTTTCAACGTGTTCTTCCTTCTCTACTTTGGCTTGCGGGTAAGTTTGTACCACATGGCTCAGTGTCACCAGGGGGCATTGGTACCCCGGGACCATTCCCCATTGGTGTCTGCTCAGACAGGCAGAATGAAGCCCAGGGTTGTCTGGGGGAGACAGTAGACCCACATTCTGATTTTCTTTTCTTTCGTTTTAAGATTGATTTATTTATGCATACAAGCTGGGATGTAGGCCAGAGCTGTGGGGGAGTGAGAGGATTCACCAGAGACAGAGTGGGGAGAGGAACAGGTGGATCAACTGAAGTACACTGCTGAGGGGAGCAGTGAGGCAGGAGAGGTCTGCTGCACCATATGGGAATCTCTTTGGCTGGGTATTGAACTCGTGCTGCAGTGGCTGCGGATAGCTTCATAGTGCTGTGCTTAACCCGTTGCACCACCAGGGAGGCCCACATTCTGATTTTCAATGTGAGGGAGCCCTTTACCTTAGCTCAGCATTTTCTGAAGTACATGCTAATTTTGTTCCAAAGAGAAGTGGGCATTGAATACCTGTTATACCTCTACTGGCCCACCGTTTTCTCATTCTTCTCTTCAAATGTGACAGCATTTTTCACTAAAATAGGAAAAAAGAAAATAGTTCTATTCTTAAAATTCTGATTATCAGTGCTCACTTAGCTGGTTACTAAGAGAACAGTTCTTAGGGTGAAGTTGAAGGGGGCAGATTGGCAAAGCTTGGGGCTTGGGGTATTTATACTGGACCCTATTTACTAAGGGGGCTGCAAATAATGAGGATTACAGAGGTGTGTGTGTGTATGCTACATGCTTTATTTACAGTTACATTTACATTAGAGTGTAATACAGTGGGATCACTCAACCTCCCCAGTAATGCTGGTGGAAATCACAGAAGAATGCACTGCCTGATCTTTCTCCAAGGCTAACAGGGCAGGAATATAGTCACTTTCTAGAAAAGGGTCTGTATCCAAACCCTAAGACAAAAGTAGCACGTGATTATTGTAGTTATAAGAAGAATACAGCATCACCTTCAGACCCTCATGAAAAATCAACATATACCATTGGGCAAAAGAGCATATCATTTGAATGCCAGCACCCTCCTCCTCATTTTTCCCCTCTTTTTTCTTTTCCCCAGTTTATTGCAGCCAATGATAAGCTGTGGTTCTGGCTGGAAGTGAACTCTGTAGTCGATTTCTTCACAGTCCCTCCAGTGTTTGTGTCTGTGTACTTAAACAGAAGTTGGCTTGGTAAGTCAATCTCTTCCTTTCTGCTCACTAATTCCTGGGCATGGTTGAAATATAGAACCTGGGCTGGATCAGAGGGTTGTCCCCACAGGAAGAATAGTTTGTATATTAATGTGACCAACCATTGGGGTTTTAGAAGTTGGTGGCAGTTCTCTTGGGAGCAGTAGCTCAGAAGGATTTGCATAGTGCTGTGGGTGGTACTGTTTTATCATTGCTGAAGCCCACTGGTTGTCACTATCATGGCCAGGACCTCTGTGCTCATGGTTCTGTCACTTTTCATTCAGAAAAACGGAGTCAGGACTGGGCAAAGGAGCCCAAGGGTACAGAGCCAGCATTCTGAGTAGCTGGTTCAGGTTCCCCAGGTCTGCCTACCAAAGTTAGCATCTATTTGCTTTTTATTTTTAAGAAGTGAGTCCTGCATGGTTTATTCACAGTTTTGAGATCCTTTATGGGGCACAATGAAGTGTCTTGAAGGAGAACTTGAAAGGAGACCAGTTTGTTGCCTTTCTGAAGGAAGAATTTTTACTAATGCCATGTTCACTTTGTTCACATGTCACTTCCTGTGTCTGCTCGGCATGTCACTTCCTGTCTCTGCTCTGAGGGTCACTTCCTATATCAGGACTGGGACAATTTGGTGGAAAAAGTACTATGATGTGTCAGGCACTAATTCCAGGTGATTAGGAAAGCAACGTTGAATGAAATAGACAAATGTCTTGCCCTCTGATATTGCAGTGGGAGAATAGGAAAAAAAACAAAACAAACCTAATAATTAAGTAAATTATGGAGTATGTTAGGAAGTGTAAGTGCTATTGAAACTGAGAACAGTTCAACCACCCTTTGGAGCATGAAACAACAACAAAATAACCTTTCTCCTCTTGTGGGAGAAAACACCTTTAATGAAATACATTTGGTTCTTTGGTAGCTAAGCCCCTTGGATGATATCCAAACCTGGTCTGCCTGTTATGGAAGAGAATTCAGTATAATAATATTTCAAGAAGGTTCCTGCGTCTGATTTAGTGCAGGGGTTATTACATCGTGAAACAATGATTGTGCTGATGAGCTGCCAGAGATGAGTATTCCCACGAGGCATGGCTTATAAAATCGAATGAATAATCCCATTAAATGGGACATTTCAGGAAGTGTTGCCCTTCTCTTGGAAATTAAGAGGGTACTGCCTTTACTGGCTAAGGTTTGGGTCAGAAAACTGAAGTTTCTCCAACTTCTGCATGCATTTCCTGAACCCCACTGAGGGCAGGAGGCTGTGCTGTCGCTGGCAGGGTGGAAAGAAAAAACAGAATGAACACGATGCACCTGCCGTCAGCTTTCTCAGACCATGACCCGCACCATGGCTGGGTTCTTATTGCTTATATTTGGATGCAGGTTAGACAGCACAGTATTTGTTTACTTTTTCTTGCATGGGTCATCTGGTGCATTTGATAGTATATTAATAACAACAGCTAATACTTATTCTGTGCTGGGCACTGTGATAAGCCCCTTACATATTTGGACTCAGTCTTCAGAGCTAACCTATGAAGGAATGATTATTTTTCCCCTTTTGCAGATAAGGAAACTCAGGCTCAGAGAAGTAAATGCTCTTGTTAAACTGGGATGAGAAAGGGTCATTGACCCCAGATTTGGTCTGATGTTTTGTCTAATTCTTATACTGCTCTTTTGTCTCCATTTGTATCCTTGAAAGAGTTTGGATTTTGAGGACTGGGTGGGAATGACGGAGCTGATGTTACTGCTTTGTGTTGGCATGCCTCCATCTTCCCTTACTCATAGAGGACTTCGCTCAGGCAGGCAGGGAAGGGAAGAATAGGAATCTTATTTCAGACACACATCTTCATGTTTCTTCTTCTCTGTTCCACTCTTCCCTGCTCATCTCTGGTTTCCAAAATTGACACTAGGACCAGGGAAACAAGTAGAGCCAGCATGGAGTCTCCAGAGTTCTGAGGTACCTCAGCAGTGGGGGCATCCAACCTGCTTCCCCTAAGAGGGAGACTGGGAGAGTTCGCAGGTCCTCAGTCAGTAGAGCCCAGTGGATGCCACCCAGCTTTTGGGCTGCACCAGTTCTGGGCTCCACTCATGGATTGGCTCTGTCGCTTGCTCTTGGGTGACTTTGAGCATGGTTGTTTCCTTGTCTTCACCTCAGTCTCTCACCTGTACTATGGCGATAACAGCACTCCTCTTAGAGAGGTTAGTGGGGACTCAGCGAGGGACTGTGAGTAAAGTGCATGTACCATGTAGCTAGTACAAGCATAATGAACAGCGTGATGATTGCCCTGGCCTCTCTTTCTAACCTGCCTATCATATTGTCAAGCACTGGGGAAAAAAAACAAACCAGAATGGAACCAAAAATAAGGCGGTGGGATGTGAGGCTATCTACGTCGGCAGGCGGCATGTTGCTGCTTATTTTAATTCCTGTTCCCACACACCAGCTTATTCATTTTTGTTTGTCTCACAAAATCTTTATCCTACCTCACTAAAATAAATGTACCTTGAAATGAGAGATGTATCTTATTTTGAGACTTGAATAATATGCTCTGGGGAGAACTCTTTTGTCTGTTTGTCTCATTCTTTTGGGAACTATATCCCCAAGATAGGTCCATGAGCTGTGCCTCCTTAGATGTTTATGTTGAGGCTCATACTGGGTGGTTAAAAGCAGAGAGTAGAGAAAAAATAACGAAGTACTCAATGAACTGTCATCTGATGGGATTTTGCTGAGTGCCTACTGTGTGCTTAGTGCTGGAATGAGAGGGGCACATGCTTGGCTATCCAATGTCTTGGCATCACTAGGATTTCCAACACCATCCTTTTCTCTCTGGCTGATTTAATCAGGCTGTCATAAAGAGCCACAATTACTGGAAATGTAGCCCCAAATCTGGGAACATGTTTTGGCACTCGTGTGAGACCTGGCTTTAGACCTCAGGCCTTTCAGTAACTTCTAGAAAATAGAAAGCTCTGCTGCAAATAGAAAAATGAGTTAGTCTTCAGTCACAGAACAATGAAAATGATTTAGGATATCTGCTTATAAATATAGACCTTATAAATATTGTCCCCTTTGTGCAAAAGGTAAGAAAAACAGGATTGTAAAAGAAAAATACAGGTCCTTAAAAACAGTAACAACAACAACAAAAGGACAAATCATAGTTCTGTTGGAGGCCAAGTTTCAATCTAGTTTCAGAACTAAAATAAACATACATGCAGCAGCAGCAGGTGATACTGCCCACCATGTAATTAAGTCCCAGTTGTAAGGTTCAGGCTGTAACCATTGTGGGAGTTCAGAGGAGAAACTGCTCGTGGTGGAGAATAGAGGAATTTGCGGAGGCTTCTGCCAGAGGCCAGGGTTCGGCTGAGGCTGTCCATGATGGTCAATGGGCAGCGTGGAAAGTGGCGAGCATTTCTGAGGAGAGAGGCTGTTTTGTATGGAGAATGGCCAGTGCCTGTAGATTGTAACCCCATCCTAGGTGAGAAAGTACCCTTTTGATGTGCCGGGCATTGGCCATACAACCCTGCAAGGGGGATGGATTGTTGCTAGGGCAGCAAATTGCCCCAAATACAGTACCTTGAAATAACACAAATTTCTTACACAGTTTTGTAGATCAGTTAGAAGTCCAACATAGGTCTGTCTGGACTAGAAGTGTCTTCAGGACTACTCCTTTTGGAAGCTCTAGGGACAATTACATTTCCTTACCTTTTCTAGCTCCCAAAGGCCACCCACATTTCTAGGCTTGTTGCCCCTTCCTCTCCCTTCAAAGCCAGCAAGAGTTGGTAGAGTCCTCACATTACAGTTCTCTGATCTTCCTGACAGCTAACGCAAAACAAAATAAGAAAGAAAAAAAAATAGAGGGTGGTTTGGCCAGAAAGTAGAGGCACTGCCCTGACTCCCAGCCTTCCCGTCCCCTTTCACCTCTGGCCTCTGCAGCACTAGGTTGCTGCTTCCCTGCACTACAGCAGGAGTGAGTTCCTGTCCTCCCTATTGGTGGTGTCCCTCTCCCCACTACAGCACAGCTGGAACTCCCCCTCCTTGTGAAGATTCCTATTTTCTCAGTTGAAATGATTTCTCTCTGACCTTTACTTCCTGTGCTCTCATGATTAGTACAATCAGAACAATAGCATCGGCTGCTTTATGCCATTAGTTAGAGTACAAGTTCCGTGATGGCAATGTGGCAGGGCCCTTGACCATCTTTATTTGCTGTGTCCTAGGTGCCAGAATGGTGCCCAGTGCATAGTTTGTGCCTATTGAATGAGTGAATCTTACACTAATGATAATAATGAGCATTTCCTGATTGCTAATTAAGAGAAGGACCTGATCTCAGTATCTCATAGGCATTATCTGAGTTCATAGTCAACCCAACGACTTAATACTTTTGGTACCATTTTACAATTTTGGAAACTGAAGTTTGGGGGTTGGGTAATTTTCCCTGGTAGGTCGATGGCAGATATAGGCTCAGCCAAGTGAGTCTGATTTCTGGAGCCCACACTTTAAAAATGACTAGGCCAGTAGTTCTCAAAGTGTGGTTCAAGACCAGCTGCATAGTGTCACCTGAACACTTGACAGAAATCAAGATTCGGAGAAACCAACTCAGCCCCACGGAATCAGAAACTCAGAGCTGGATCCAACAGTCTGTGCTTTAACAAGCCCTCGTGGTGACCCTGATGCTCACCCGATTTTGAGAATCATTGTTCTAAGCTCTGCTGGAATAGTGCTCAAATGTGACTGTCCATTGGAATCCCTCAGAGAACCTTTCAAACTTGCCATGTTCTGGTCAAACCTCAAATCAGTTAAATTAGATTCTCTGAATTGGGGACAGGGTGACCTGGACTGTATTTTTTAACACTCCCGTTATATCTAAAGAGTAGTACGGATGAGATACACTTGTGTCTATCTTGTAACAAATGTTGAGCTAACCCTTCCCTAGAAGATTTCCTAGTGACTACCAGGAGTTGTTAGAATGTAATTTCTGTTTCAGGAGGTTCAGCAGGCAAGGGGTGAGAGCAGAGATTCTGCATTTATACACACTCAGGTGATGCTGGTGCTTGTGGTGTAGGGACCATCCTTTAAGTAGTGAGGATTTCTAGTCTAGACTGTGCTGTCTAATATGGAAGCTATGAGCCACATTTCACTATGCAAATGTAAATTCATCAAAGTTAAAGAAATAAAAGCCCAGGTTTTCAATCATAACAGCCACACTTCAAGTACACAATGACCCCACATGGCTAGTGGCTGCCGTGCTGGACAGCACAAATATGGAGCATTTTCACCATAAAAAGTTCTGCTGGACTATGCAACTCTAGAATGTATCTTGTGACAGAGAACACCATGAACTTTTACTTTTTGTAATTTCAGGACACTCTTGCGCACAGAGGAAGCTTAAATACTGTTTTTGATGTGATTTTTGGTCAAAGTACTAATGGGGAAGAGTTTATGTCTAAAACAAGTAAATAACTCATGATTAGAGGCTAGAGCATCAATACACTGTTAGAATGAAACCCCACCACTACCTTCCCCAAACTTAAAATTGAATATATGTGTCGGTAGGTAAAAAAGCACAGAGAAACACACACAGACTAGAAAAAGCACAAAAAGAGGCCCTTGATCTGGCTCCAGCCCCAATTTCTTCCCTGGGACCTTCACTGCTACTGAAGTGGCCTTTTGGGCTCTGAAAGAAAGGTCTCTAGTTCCCCCTACAGGACAGTAGTGTAGTTTGCCAGGTTAGTGTCTGATTAAGTCGGAGGGAGAAGGGTAGCAAGACAAATTGATTGAGACCCAAATGGTCCATTTGTGGTACCAGAGGTGGAGGGAGACTTACTCTGCACTCCCATCAGGTATTTGGCGTCTGGTCACTTCACTTGACTCAACCATTATGGCCATGGATCCTCCAGTTGCCCCTCAAGGGGGTTCCTGAGCACGGCACCCAAAGTCCAGAGTTCCTTTGAGTGCCACCAGAAGTCACCTGTTTCATAATCTGAGACAACTGGACCTTCAGAACTGAATTATAGATTAGCTTCCCCAAACCTTCTAAGTAAACCTTCCTTGTAGTAGATGTTTTTATTTTAAAAAATGGTGGTGGTAATAGTAGTAGTAGTAGTAGTAGTCGAAGTAGTAGTAGTAGTAGTAGTAGTAGTAGTATTGTGTGAACTTCCTTTCAGAGGCCAGATGTCTTTGGGAGTGGGGTGATGGAGAAAGATAATACTCTAAAAAGAGGAAGTGAATCTATAACCACAACAGTGTTGCATGTGTCATCTTATATATAAGTGCATGTGTGTACATATATGTATGATGTGCACAAATATAATATGTAATTATCTCAGGCAGTATGCTAAACAATACTATGAAGTAGGTGCCACTTTTAGCCCCATTTTATAGATGGAGAAACTGAGGCCTGCAGAGATTCAGTTTTTTGCCAAGAATTGTATAACGAGTAAGTAGCAGAGCCAGACTTTGGACCCAGGCAATCTACCTTCAGAGTCCATGTTCCTTTACACCATATTATGCTAACTCTCAAAATATAAACTTACCTAGCCATTATAGTCACATGTAGAATAAATTGGTCTAAGAGTCTTGTGCAGTGAGATCAAATACCAGATGCAGCTTTCTCCTCGCTCCAGTCCCCTGACAAAAGGCAGAGAGACTCTAACAGAATTTCATTGGCACTCCCAGGTGAGAAAGGAAATAAGGAAGAAAGGTAACAATCGATGGGGGGTGGGGTGGGGGGTGAATTGCATTAACGTAATTTCTGTAACTCACTAAATTACTTTTTTAACCTTTTAAACTTGTTTTTCCTTTTAACTAGCTCCCTCTTCTGAGCTTCTTGGTTTATTTCATACAAGGAGCCTAATAAATAACAATAATCCATCTTGCAATACTATCATGTTAGAGATTATGGGCTCTATTCTTATCTTATTTTGGGGGTAGAGCGGGAGGGAGAAGCTCAATGGCTCCATGCATCTTGGGAATAGCACTGAGACTGAATTGCTGTAGTGGTAAGAGAAATGAGCTCATTAAGTTCTGTCTCTGCGATTGGGCTCTGAAGCAGGCAGCCCCAGCAGAGTGGAATGCTAAAGGTTTAGATGTTTTTCAGGGAGCTGATTACTCTTCCGGTAGCTTCTATAGCTGACTTTGCTTCTAGAGAAATGATTCCCCTATAAGAGATTTCCGATTGTGTTCCCTTGATATTGCTTTGTCAGAAACATTCTTTAAATAAGATGCCCTCTGAAGGGAGCAGTTTCTAAATCCTCATTGACTTGCACAGCTCTGTTAGATGCCAAATTGGAAATAACATCCTAAAATGAATGCCTTCAAGGAACAAATATAGCAGTAGGTTTTTATAGATGCCAAAACCCCTCCAGATGGCTGTACTTCATCTGGGGTATTAATGGAACAGCCTCCTCGAGTAACTTAAATCTCTAGGACTAGATGTATACTTACCTTCATATCATCTTCAAAAAATATATGCCTTGATTCTTCCCAGTGAGATCAGTGCCGTGATGGATTGACCTGACTGGCAGATTGGATTGAGAGAAAACACCAAGAAGCAGTTCTGAGACAGTACTGTACTTACATAACTGAATACCTACTATGTACATGCCACCAATTCCTAGGACCACCCCAAAGATGGAAAAAGCACAGATCTGGCTTTTAATATGTTGATAATTTAACTGGGTTGGTACTTTATAAGGAAGAAAAATAGGTGTATAGAAATTAAGAGGAGGAGCAGAGGAAAGTGAGCCATCCCAACCCAAAGTAGATTTCAGATATCTAAAGTCCAATCCTATTCCTCTTTGAGACTACTACTAAAGTATGTCTGCAAGCCAGCCCATCACCTGGAAGTTAATTAGAAATGAAAATCTGTCTAGGGCTATGCGTCCCTGAATGCGCCTGGTCTTGTCTGATCTCGGAAGCTAAATGGGTTATCGTTTGGATCGGAGAAATGAATATTAATGAGTCCAACCCCAAATCTGTAGACTCTGAGGGATGGAGCTGAGGAATTTGGTTTAGTAAATTATCCAGGTGATTCTTATACTTGCTAAAGTTTACATTAGAGACACTCGTGTATTAGTATATACGCTAGTATTACTAGTATTATTAGTATTAGAATATACGCTAATATTCTTGGTAGTATATTAGGTCACCTGCAGAGCTTTGAAACCTCTCCTTCGCCAGACTGTACTTCAGACCAAGTACATCAGAAGTGTTGGGATGGAACTCAGCCATCAGTTATGGGTAATTCCAGGGAAGTTGACTGGCCAATTCCAATGTGCACCCCAGTTGCGAAGCCCTATTCAGTGGTGGCTATAAAGTTAGAAACATACTTGGGTACCTGAGAAGCTCAAACAATAACATTAAAGGCATTAAGTCCCTTCCCACATCTATTGAGTCAGACTCTCTGGTGATGATTAAGGGTAGTTCATTTAGGACAGGGATACTGTATATCCTGTATAGAACTATATTTCTCAGATTTTAGCCTGTATGAGAATCACCTGGAGGACTTGCTGGGCCCCACCCCAGGGTTTCTGATTCAGTACATCCAGGCTGGCGCCTGAGAATTTGCTAACAAGTAACCAAGTGCCTGTTGATGTTACAGGTTTGGGGCTACAAGTTGAGAACCACTGGTCTAGCCTGCTGGAGTCTGAACTTGAATTCTGTTAGTGCCTGCTCTGCCTGTGTCCAGGATTTCTACATTTTAGTAAACCTTGCTATTTTTGTGCAACAAAATATTGATATTTTTATTGATGTAATTCCCTTTCAGTATGTTTTTGAAATTAACATATGACTCATTTACATTTTCAGATACACCCAGCATATTATATTCCGTATTATAATCTTAACTTGAACAGAGTAGCCCTCTTTAGAGAGACTCCTGTCTCATAGGTAATGCCCTTCAAAGTTATTCTATATCTTGAGTTACTGGAGAGAGTGGGGATCTTTGCTTGTATGTGTTAGTCGCTAATATTTCCTCCAGAGCCAGTATCTCTCCCCAAACTCCCTGGAATTAAGATAAAGTTGACTTATTAAGGAAATAAGAGAATGATATGTTAGAGATTTGGGAAGGAGATGGGAGGGAAGAGGTCCCTAGACCAATACCATCTCTTTCCTGACCTGCCCCCTCACCCCTGGGATAGGATCCCTCAGCCTCCTCCAGGGAAGGATTACCTCAGGGCCAGACCCCTCTCACCTCCAGGATCATTTATTTTAGCAGGTGTTCTTTCCCAGCCTACCTGCAAGCCCTGAGATGCCCAGCCAGGATCCAGGCCTGCTCACAAAAGTCAGAGCAGATGATGGCTGATAAGGAGATGTCAGTTTTTAATGAAACACATTGTATTATCTGAAATAAATACCAAATACCAATTTACCTCCCAAATCATAACCACTAAGTTCAACTTCTCTCTTTAAGGCCAGGTAAGAATTTAACCGCCCACTTCACAAAAAGGCACCTTTCCTGGCCCCTTGCCAGACTGGGGGCACAGCAAACTTTTCCTTTTTGTAAAAATTTATTCTCACTGCATCCCTTATAATTTTACCCAGTGCCCCTTTCCTCTCTGTAAATTTCTCCCTTTTTGTCTGCTCTCTGTGAATTACTCTTCTGTCATCAACAAGTGTACTTGCTAGCCACTTCCATCCCAGATATATTCTACCTGCATGACTTTGGTAGTTTCCCTGTCTGCAGGTACTTACCTGTTCTTTCTACTCATCTGAACTTAATCTGTTACCATGTTGCTTCCTAAAACCATTATCATCTACATCATTCATGTGTGGTTTTCTGATGTTGGGTAAATTATTTTACTGTATATCAATACATGTCCTGGCTTATTAACAAGAGCAGGATTTGGCAAAATGTGGCCCATTGCCTGTTTTTGTACAGTTTTATTAGAACACAGCTATGTTCTTTCCTTCACACACTGTCTATAGCAATGAAACAGAGACCGCAGCTCACAAAGCTTATAATATTTTCTGTCTGACTCTTCACTGAAAGTTTGTGATGTGATCACCGCTCCAAATTAGAACTACCTTGTATATTCTTACACATTCTTCTAAATGTCTGGCAGTGTTTTGCAATTAGTTAAAAAATTACTCAGTTTTGATAAATTGGGCATGACCTTTCCTCTGAAATCATTTAGAAATGGAATAGCAATACAATAAAATCTTATTTTTGCTCTTGTGATTATAGCCACTATGTATTATGTGGCAGGTACTGTACTAAACTCTTTACTTACCTGTCTCTCATTTAATCCTCTTAACTTCCCAGTAAGATAAAGAGAAGAATCTGTACCTTAGAGAGGTCAGAGAGGTTAGATGATGTCATTAGCTGTGTAACATCAGTGAGTGGTGCATCAGGATTTGAACTGAGGTATTTGTGACCAGAGCTTGAGCTTGTAATTACTACTAGGTACTTAACTGTTGAGCACTAGTCCTTATATGTGATGAGAAACAGAAGCCTCCAAAAACACTATTAATGTGATAAGACATGTAAATAAAAACGGTGTATGTTATAAAGGCAACTAGAAGGAGGTAAAGTGCTTACATTTCATTTTGTAGGTGGTGTCTTAACCACTTTAATCTCTGCTGCTTCCTCTGGTGATTTTTAAAAGAGCTCTCCTCATGAGGTTGAATTAAGAAATGCTATTTAATATTGCCGTTGTGATCATTATCATTACCTTTATGTATTCATTCACTCAACAATCCTTAAAACAAGTGTTATATGTTAGTTGCTGTGCTGAGCTTGGAATTTAAACTGTGAATAAACTATCTTTCCCCTACTGTGGGAAAAATAGTCTATAAACCGCAGGTTGCAAGCCCAAATGCTTAAAGAGACAGGAAGAGAACAATAAGTGAAGCACACCAGGTAAAGGCTGTCTCCAGCTGGAGAGTGTATGCCCCTCTTAAGGGGGTAGCTCTTACTCATCTTTGGTTGATTTTCTCAATGTCCAGTATTGTTTTCTCCTTCCTTCTCTCTTTTCCTCCTGCCTTCCTCCCTCCCTCTCTCCTATCTCCTCTTCCCCCTCCTCCTCTTCCCCTGGATCAGTTATTTCTGGTTACAGTGACTTGCCCTGGCATAGGCTGTGGTGTTATTTCTCTACTTGGGACACAGGAAATTGTGGTGTCTTCTCTATAGAAAATGATCTTAGACAGTTTTCCTTTTTGCCATATATATTGTCCAGTATCATCCATTAACAAATTAAAATTAGTAATGTGGTAGTAGGTGAGTATTTTAGGTGGCTTCAAGTAAAACACTATAACTTGAACTTGCAAACTGGGTCAGAAAACCTTTTCAAACATTATGGTGTCTGGAGCAAAGTGCACTTTGAGGATTTCTTCCTCTTTTGTGTTTTTTATTCATTTTTAGGCAATAGCTTTTGCTTCCCTCCCATTGATAAAGGACTTCTGTTGTGGTGGGTAGGAAGTAGCCAGGTTCAAGTGGGACCTGTGGCTCAAGGGATGTCACAGGCTTTTCCCTGCACTGACCTGCTCCAAGTGCCTGTTCCTGTAAGATCCCAGAAGCTCTCCCAATCCCACACTTTAGCACAACTGCATTTTCTTGGTTACCGTCCTGAAGAGATTTGCTGTGCGCTCCTGCCACCTAGTGGAACAGCAAAGAAAAACAGCAGCCTTAGAACTCTATCCTGAAGTCCTGGTTAATTAACTGTGGTTGAAGTGATAGCCTCAGCTTTTGACTCTTGCTAGCTAACACCTCCCTCAAAGGGTTCCCAGATTATGTGGCAAAGTCTGAAAAAGACAAATATCAGGCCAATATGTAAGATTGTTAAAAGTAAGCTTGTGCGTTCAGGCTAAGTGTGCAAGGAGAACCTCTCCTTCCAAACCCAAAGCCCAGTGGCCTTCCAAGGCAGGTCAAGGCGGGGAACTAACCTGATGTTAGGGTGAAGATGTTACCTGTTTCACTGAAGTGAAAGACTGTCTTCAATTGCTTCTGTAATCTTCTTAAGCTCAGTAGAATATTTTTCTTCTGTCTTTTGATTGAGTTGATTTGAAAAGAAATATTGAAGTGATCTGTCACTTTCCTTTCTGTGTGTCAAACTGTCAGTTTCAAAAAATGAAAGGATGCCCGGATTCTGAATAGATATGTTTCTCAAGCCTAAATAGAAATAGGAACTTTATTAATAAACTTGAGTGCAGTCATAATATGTGTACCTCAATATAGCTGTTCTACTATATGAACCAGAATTACCGTATTTAAATGAGGACATGCTGGGTTAGTGTGGTGTTATTATTTCATTCTTCTCTCCTGGGAGGGGAGTTAGCATACCATTACCATAGACTACCATTGGGTGGGTCCCTAAGGTCGTTTCTGGGAAAGATAATAGAGCATTTCATGTGATAATGCTTTCAGCTGCCTAGCAGATGCAGCATAATATGCAAAGAAACCCAAAAAAGTAGTGATTATTTTTATCCTGAGTTGTCATTCCTTGTACCAACTCATTTTTAGGAAGAGAAAGTCTTTCCTCCCCTGTTATGACATTTCTGTCATTTCCTTTGACTCTCTGACTGGACTTCATTTCAGCAAAGTTGAAAATATATATTTGAGATGTAATAAAAAAAGATGGGAAGGAGATGGAGGAGGGTAAGAGCCACAGTGTGACCAGAAGCAGAATTCTGGATACCCTGTTCCCCACGGAAATTTTAGGTCTTGCAAGGAGGAAGTGCTTTCATGTGCTCTGTCCCATTATTTCAGGGCTCCTGGGAATCCAGGAAGCAACTGTGGTTCTCAGGGAACCGCCTGGCTGTGGCTGCTGTAGAACCAGGCACTTACCAGGGCAAAAAAGCAAAGAACCTATGGGTGCTAATGTACTTTTGTCCAAACTACTTCCATGGTGAATAGAGAGCAAAAGGAAATACTGTTTCTAAAGAGCAGTTACAAAACAATCCTGGAATCCGTTTCCAGAGCTCTTTATGTCCCCGGGTCTAAAAAACTGATCAGTAGTATGTATGCATGAATGTGTGGGCAGGTGGGGGAGGCAGAGGAAGTGCTCATCTTGTATATGTGTGTTTTAAAATAGCCACCCATGTTGCAGTCACAATTTTAAAACATGTGTGGGAGGAAAACCTTCATGATTCTTTGCTCTTATGGGACAGTTTATGAAGCCAGTGTCCCCACTCTTCTCTGCTGCTGTGTGTTCAGTGTGTTCTGTGTGCTGCTGTGTGTGCCTCCCATTATGGCAAAGACCTTGAACAGACCTTGGATAAAACCCCAAGGTCAACACCCTATTAACTCGCTGCAGTGATCTGTGGAATGGATTGGTGTGGGCTGTGTTGCCTTGGGCAGAGTTCATGTGTCATTCAGGGCAAGAAGTACCAGGCTGCGGAGACAGAGGGAGGCAGCCTTCTGGCCATGGAAATGAGTGAATCAGAAAGCCAGATGGGGGCTGGCTCTCAGGACAGGAGGAATTGCAGAGAGTAAAACTGGAAGCACTTGGGAACATCCTGCCTTTTTTTTTTTTTTTTTTTTTACTTATGAGAAAACTGAGGCCTAGGATGCCAAGTCATTCGCTCACATCTCTTCCACTAGTTGATTAAGTTTTAATTTATTCAACCGTGAGGACTGAGTGTCTCCCAAGCATCAGGTTTTGTCCTAGGTGCTGGAGTTATGAAGAAGGCTTTATGTGTTCTAGGTCACAGTCAAGCTAAAAGAGAAACCTGATTGAAAATGAAGACTCCCAGTGAAGAAAAAGAAAGGAAAGAGAGGAGAGAGCCACTGTATAGTTTTGGGACTGATTTGGCAACCTTTAATAATTATAATAACTGTTACTGCTTGATGGGAGGTTAGCCCATGTACATTCTCAACACATTGCTTCTCAGATCATTTGGTTAGTGTCTTTATCCTGCTGCCGACCCAGGACGTGAGCTCCATCATGCAAGTACCTTTCCTGGTTCTGTTTTTCTCCCCAGAACTTGGCAGAACGGTGGCACATGGTAGGTACTCATTAAGTATCCATTGAGTGAACAATGGAATGAGTGACGAATTGATAAAAGATCCTAAGTTCCACTTTATAGATAGGGATCAGGAAACTTCAGTAAAGGGCCAGATAATAAGTGTTTTGGAGTTTGGGGGACATCTGGTCTCTGTCACCACTTGTCCAATTCTGCCTTTGTAGCAGGAAAGCAGCCATCAACAGTGTATGAAAAGATGGGCATGGCCATATGCCAATTATTCATGGACACTGAAATCTGAATTGTATCCAGTTTTCACATTCTATAAAATATTACTGCAGTAGTTTTGAAAACTATGTAAAAATATAGACAGAACATTCTTAGCTTGTGAACTCTATAGGAATAGGTAATGAGCCAGATTTGGCCCCCAGGCTGAAACTTACCAACCCTTACTACTGGAGCAGATTAAGGGTTAGAGTAAAGGTTTCATTAAGCTTTTAATTGATTCATTCATCCATTCAGCACTTACCTAGTGCCAGTGCTGTGTCAGGCTCTGTACCAGGCACTGGATATGTACCAGAATACGACATAGCATCTATCCTCAGATGGTTTAATATTTAGCTGAAGAGGGTATGTGTAAAAACTGTTAAAAAATACATTAAAGTGACCTAAAGTTGGCATGGGGACAAAGTGGCCATTTCTGTTCAAGACAGGGGATGGTGTCTTGGTGTCTTTCATGGAGATGGTGTTGTTGTAAGGCCTGAGCAATGAATAAAGGTGATGGCCAGGAAAAGATGGGGAAGGAGCCGTGTGAAGAAAGGCTCAGAAGTTGTAGTGTTTTTATGGGATCGATGGATGAGGATGAATTTCTAGGAAGGCAACCCTGAGAGCCAGGGGTCATATCTACCAGGGTGTGGGATATGAGGTGAGGGAGTTTGAGATAGGAAAATCTGTCCTGGTGTTGGAGTTGTATACCTGAAAATCTTTTAGAATTCTGTAGTCTAGAGGAAAGAGTGTAAAATGGGTCCTGTGGGGAGAAGTTAGGAGGGAGTTAGGGAGATTACTTGAGAGCACTTCAGGCCCTAAGGAGGAAGTCTTCAGAACCTGGATTCATTACAGCAGTAGCAAGGTTAGAGAGAGGAGGGGAAAATCAAGAGATAAGGAGAAGACCCTCCTACACTTTCTGTTGATGGGCTTGTGGAGGAGAAGGGAGTAGTAAAATTCTGGAAGGACTGGTGTTTGGCTTGGATGCCTCCCCTTGCTTGGTACCATTATCTGCACAGAAAACAGTGAAGGAAGCATGTCTCAGGAGAGGGGAATTGGATCTCTGGTGCTTCCTTTGGTGATTTTTAAAGAGCTGTTCTGGTGAGGTTCAGTTTCTACATTTGTAAGATAGGAATGATTGCTTCTTATTTCTTCTGGGACAGGGAATTGATGTGACCAACATTTTTTGGAAGCAAAATGATGACTGGTCATTGTTATAAAGACAAGACCATTATCTTCAGCAGGTCAGATCTTTGGAGGATGCATCATGACTGTAGTAAATAAGAACCTCACAGTCCATTTAATTAATTATGCAAAACACTCTGAAATTAATCAGATTTCTAAACTACACTTTCCAAACATCACAGCCTCTCTTGAATATTCCCTATTTACAGATTGGAAAATCAGTGTCGGTGGAGTGATTCTCTCACCTTTCTGCTAGTTCTCTCTCCCTCATTCTTTGCCCACTGGGGACAGCCAATGGATTCTTAGATAGCTTCCTTGGAGATCAGATAGAAAAAACACAGAAAGAAATTCTCAGGTCCTTTTTTTTGTCTGGGATCTTCCTTGATTTAATCTTGATCTTAATTGGAGACCAAGATCATCCCTGCATTGTAGTCAACAAACCTCCCTTTCTGTTTTATTCCCTGACAATTTCGAGTAGTCCAGGAAAACATTACTAAAAATAAAAGATATGTGAGAAGAGATCCTTAAAAGGTTTTGCACAATACTTTTCTTGTTGATCTATGTCTGGCCTATCTCTATTCAATAATCTATTCTACTCCAGCTAGTGGTTTCTTTCTCTGTCACAAACAATTTTGCAGTATTTCAGAATCCTTTTGGGGATTTCAGAACAAATGGCCTTAAACAGGGACTTAATTGTTGGAGAGATTTTGTTTTCTTATTAGGATGGTTGGGTTCACAGAACTGTCTGCATGGGAGAATAATAATTCTGCTAGTTGCAGCCAGCTTTACAGTTCCTTGCTCCTAAAATTACAATTCTTTTTATATAAAAGGATGCTTAGAGTGGGGCCATCCAGACTGCCAATATGGGTGCTTTTAACTGGGCCTGAAGTAATAACAATTTTAGTACAATCAGAAAAAAAACATGGCAGAGAGATGGGCCTCCCTGGTGGCTCAGCAGTTGA
The DNA here is from genome assembly GCA_004024925.1 of Scalopus aquaticus. Taxonomy (NCBI): domain Eukaryota; kingdom Metazoa; phylum Chordata; class Mammalia; order Eulipotyphla; family Talpidae; genus Scalopus; species Scalopus aquaticus. The sequence goes on along the minus strand of PVIJ01007285.1, from coordinate 11,340 downwards.
GCGCTGTGCTGTGGAGCTGTCGGCAGCGCACCATGCGAGTTCGACGCCCAGCAGGGAGAATCCCACATGGTGCAGCAGACCTCTCCTGCCTCGCCCGCTGCTCCCCTCAGCAGTGTACTTCTGATCTGCCTGTTCTGCTCCCTATTCTGTCTCTGGTGAACCCTCTCGCCGCCCAATGCCTCTGACCTCTACCCTAGCTTGTATGCATAAATAAACAAATCTTAAAAAAAAATTTCCCTTTAAAAAAAAAGAAAAAAAATGGCAGAGAGAGAAAAGAGAGAATTGGAGGATGCAATATGAAGTTAATAAATGATTCATGCAACAGATAACATTTTGAACGTGGTACTATGTTGTCATGTGGCATATACTGTGAAATGTAAGATGCACTTTTGGCCTAGAGTAGCTTAATCTGGTGATGGGAATCCAAAGTGCCTTCTTTACAAAGGGAATTTAAAGTCTTTGATGAGTAGATATAACAGAGGCTTGAATAAACAGTGGAGTAATAATATCACTGAAGAGTAAACTTATGAAAGGTTGCAGTGAAATGCATGTAAACACACTTTTGCATGTAATTGACACATTTTTTATTCACTAATTACATGAGACACATCTGCCTGTCTGCCTGCCATTTGTCCATTCCATCCATCCATCCATCCATCTGTCAATCCATCTACCCATCTATTATTGAGTTCAACTAAGTAGGATAGTAATTGAATGCTGGAACCTAGTGTGCCTGACTTTCTTAGATCAGGTTTCTTATTGGCACAAAGCAGTTACTAATATTAATATCAATGGGGTAGGCCAGGGAGTCCAAGTGGAAAAACCTCTCTGCCCTGCTTACCTTGCCTTGAGTGAATAAATGCAGGTATCAGTAAAACAGCTGTTATTTACTTCCCTACACCCCTGTCCTTGAAGGGCATCACGTGGGAGAGACCGTGGAGCAGGCAGACAGTGTTTCCATCAACAAGCCATGGAAGCTAAATCTGTGGCTGACTGCGCAGACAGTATGGAAAAGCCAAGGAAGGGCTGGGCCTCCCAGAAAAACAGGCTTGTAAGTCAAGAGCAGGGTGTCTGCTTCCTGTACATATTTCATGGTGAGAGTCAAATGAGACCTACATTATGGGTTTTGAGTCTCCTGCTTGAATGTTCATTTCTTCATGTGAAAGGGAACTCAGTGCCAAAGGATACAATGGAAAGGAGTGACTTTGCTGATGAACAGAGACAGGGGCCTCTCGGTACTGCTGGAGTTTATTTGACTTATCTTGATACGACTCACGACATTGCTGCTGCTATCCAAAGACATGGAAACATTTTGCAAAGGCAATTGCATTTATCAATTCCTTGGGTATATGTTACTGTCCTCCCCAATTTGGCAAATGTGGACAAAGATGTTCAAGAGGTCTGTGATGGCTCCAATGTTACGCAGAATAGCCAGGGCCAGAGATAGGGGTCTTTCACCAGTCCTGTTCCATCATGATCTGCAGGTGATAGCAGGCCCCTTCCTTCTCAGTGCTGATCAGTTAGCTTAGGAATATGTACAGATGGAGTGAATATTACCTGGTTAGGAGCCACATATGCAGAGCACACAGTGCTGAGAGCTGAAGGTGGGGACCTTTCCCTGTGTTGTGGGAACTTGCTAGGGAATGGGATTTGAATTGAGCCTTAAAGCTGGGGTAGAATTTGACTAAATAGAGTGGAGAGTAAAGTGCATTCCAGCCAGAGAATAGGGTAAGTAAGAGGAAATTGCCCTCTGCTTGGGGAGCCAATAAGTAAATTAGTGTGGCTGTTAGGGAGTGCTTGGGTATGGAAGTAGCTGATGGATCCTTAGTGGTGCTGAAAGTTACTGGAATGGATTTTCTCCAGGGAAGGCAGATATTTCAAGCCCTTTGGGAAGACTGGGGAGCTGGATGGGAACCTCCTCTGTTAGCTGTTAAGGTCATTCTCCTGGATCCCTCCCTACAGACATACACAGATGGAATCTGTCCCTCACACACCCACCCACCCTCCACTGCATTTCACTGTTATTTCATTTGATAGATATTTGTGATGCACCTACTGTGTTCCGGGCACTATGTTACATCTTAGTGAAGTGACTCAAAGGATCCCTCAGTGTTTGGTGAATTAATTCAGGAATGAATGAAAAAAAGAAATGGGACATGGGCTGGTGACCTCATTTGTGGAGAAGAGAGAAGTCAATAAAATCTACAGTGTTGGGCTAACTGTGACGGTATAGTGCTTTGGGGACAGAGAAGCAACAACTCGAGGTGTTGGGAATAACTTCTTAAAAGGAGTGATATTTTAGGGCCTCCCTACTGGTGCAGTGGGTTAAGTCTCAGCACTAGGAAGCTATCCACAGCCACTGCAGCATGAGTTTGATCCCTGGCCAGAGCTTCTCACATGGTACAGCAGATCTCTCCTGTCTCACCTGCTGCTCCCCTCAGCAGTGTATTTCGATAGATCTGCCTGTTCTGCTCCCCACTCTGTCTTTGGTGAATCCTCTCACCACCCCACACCTCTGGCCTATACTCCAGTTCTTGTATGCATAAATAAATAAATCTTAAAAAAAAAGGAGTGGCAATTTGGTCCTTGGTGTCTGAAGAAGGACATTGCTAGTTAAAAGAGGCAACTCAATCTGGGTTAGTGTTTGCCTATGAACAAAGGCTTAAAAAGTGGGGAAAAGCAAGATAACAAGTTAATGCAAGCTGAAGGAAGGAAGAAGGTATGGTAATAGCAGAAGATACAAGAAATTCTTTCCATATGGGCTAGGACCACCTGGTCCAAGGTCTTGTCTGTGTACCCTTGGGTAAGCCCTGGGCACAGGTGGTACTGCTCTGGGAAGTTTTCTAACTAGAGCCCAAGCTAAGTTCATCTTTCTCATAAAGACTGTGGAAACATCTATCTAAAGCTAGATGCTCAGTAATTTAATAATAAAGAGGAAAGGCCGTGAGACAGTTTAGTGGAAAGAAAGGGAGGGAATGGTGTACTATACGACTATTTATTTTCTAAAACAAAAGTAAGAAATGGAGTATCTTTTAATAGCTGCCCTAGAATGCCATTCTGGGGGCTTAGGTAAAAATCAAAATGTATTCGAGCTCTCTTCAGACCTTGGATGGTTTATGACAGCATCTAAAATTGCTGGTAAAATTATGACCTTGTAATTCATAGCTGTGTCATATATTCGCTAGCACACAGTGTGATTTATATACCAAGCCAGTTGCTTTGAAAAAGAATGGAGAAAAAACTCCACACAACAGAAAGTTTATAAAGTGTTGTTACTTTTAATGTGTAATGTCTTGTGGCTAAACCTGCATTGATAGGAGGGGTGGTGCTTTGTCAAGGTCATTGGCACAGTTCTTGTCAGTAGGGTGGGGGCATGAGGATTCATTATTATACTTATCCTGGCTGGTCAGTCTGCAATATCCAGAATCCTCCCTCCCCAGAGAGAGAGCTGTCTTCTTGAACCCCCTTCTTCCCGTGAAATTATACTTGAGGATCTGCCAAAGCTTGACCTTGACTTGCATTAAGCCTGAGCCAGGAACTTGACCTCCACTGGGAATCCTTCCTTCCTGGGAAACTAAGCCAGAAATGGGGTTTCCATCAAGCTTTTTAGGACAGTGTGACTTTGACCCTGGTTACCTATCTAGAGAGAGCAGGAGCTAAGAGCAGGTTGGGACCTGTGGTGGAGGGATTCTGGGGATATCAAATTCACCCAGATCTCGCTTCTGTGATAAAGTGAAGGTGGAGAGGAGGAGACACCGGCAGCTCAGTGATCAGGGAAGAAAAGCCCTGGATGTGATTCTAGAGACCTGCTGTGGGCCAGGCTGGACCTGTGCCAGTCTGGTTGACCTTGAGCAACTCACCTATAAAAGGAAATGACCACTTGCCTTTGCTGCCCAGGGCACTTGTTCTGAAGATCAAAGGAAATATTATATCTTTTGATTCCAGGCTAATGGCCAGGGTCATTGTTTTTCTCTTGCTCTGTCTGTTCCATTTCCCCTCATTTCATGTGGCCCTTTTACTTACAAGAAGGTTCTTGAGGGTAATGACTGGACTTAGATTAACTTCTCTCTTAATGTATTTTCTTTTGTTCAGTCTCCTTCTCTCTTTCTAGTTACTGCTGTTTGTTTTCTCTGAGCCTGGCAGAAATCTGATCACTTGTTTACACTCCTTTGATGTGAACTCCTGGTGTTTCTATAGATTTGAATAATAATCCTCTCCACTTATGCCTCCCCCATACCCCTCTCCCCTTGCTCACAGCTCTGGAAACCAGAATCAATGAGGAGGGATGGGGAGCTCATCACTGACCAGAAGGACCTTGCTGGGACACTTGGGTTGTGGGTGACCGGAGGCCAGGGCTCGTTGCAGTGGTCCCCGAAAAGGTGCCAGGATGCTGTTCCCATTAAAAGCAGTGGGGCTTGGAGGACACTGCAGTGTCCTGCTCAGAACCTTCCAGACAGTGGCCCTCACTGGGGAACTTGGCCTGAGTCCAGGCAGGATAAGGGGCTTTAATTTTTATTTGGTGCATTGCATCCCAGGAACCATAAATGTACTTCCAGACCCCCCAATACAAGGAAGTTCCTAATTTATTCCAATGCAAAGAGGATTTTATTTTTATGGAATAGAGTAAAAGAAGTCTGGACATCTTAATTATATATGTTAAAAGTAATTCTTTTATAATTTATATGAAATGACCCACTGTCACTTAAGGGAAACGAAAACAAAACAGAAAATGCAAACTAAAACAACAGAACAATTGAGATAACTAGAAGATCATGTTAGTCATCATTCTATGTATTAATGAAATGAATGTTAGACAAACAGAAATTTACATAAAATGAATTCAGACTTCCTGTTTTAAAAGGAAAAATGTTCAACTTAATTTTATTTAAATATAAAAGAAAAAAAATTGAAGAAAAATGAAGGAATTGCTAAACTTTGGTAATGTTTAGCTCCTAAGACATGATTCAGAAGTGGTATGATTATGAGAAAATAACTGGAAAAATTAGAAAACTCTTAGGAAATATGATGATAATGGAGTCATATGTTCTCTTAACTCTTATTTTTTAATTTGATATAACACAGGTGAGCTTTTGGCTACAGAAGTAGAGAAAATTACCAAATTTATGCTTCTTCCCACATTTCCCCATTACTTACTAGTTATTATTTTCATTCTGTCAAAGCTTTATAACTTTCTCTCCAGGAGCTATAGTTCCCCTTTTGCCTCAGTTTTAGTTAAATATTCCAAAGTGTGAAGTACAGCGCCTGCCAGGTTCTGCCTCTGCCCAGCCTCTTCCTGTTCAGTTCAGATTGTCCCAGTGAAGACACTGCTTTGTGTGGCTAGGAGTCCAACTCCATCACCCCATGGCTAGGAGAGCTTTGAAAAGCTATTTAGTGTCTCCTGGCCTCAGTTGCTGCATCTATAAAATGGGGACAACAATGTCCCCTTCATTTGGTTTCCATGGGGATGAAATTAGTTATTTAAAACTGCTTAGAAAGGTACCTGACCCACTGTATGTGTTTGCTGTTGTCAATGAATTGCACTTTTTGGGAGATCGGTAAATAGCAGGGAGGAAGTATACTTGGAGAATCTACACTCATCTTCCTCCTCGTCACTTTCAGGGAGCCTTTTAAATGTCATATCCTCTCCAGTCTGATCATGTCATTCAACTTATTCAGGCTCTTTTATGCTTCTCCTTACTCCTAGACCAATACCTCAGGGCCTGCAAGGCCTGTTCTGGTTGGGTCCTACCTCTTCCTGTGGCTTCTCTCCTGTCTCCCCTATCCTAATTACCTTGACCCACTCTGGTCTTTTACTGGCCCCAGAGCTCCATACATACTGCCCCTCTATGGGATGGAGCCTGCTCCTTCCTATGGGGGCCCCTACCATCCTTCAGTGCTAACTACCTGTCACCTCATTGGAAAGCCCTGGTCTGCTCACATAGCCTGAATGCCCCACTAAAGGCTGTCCGTTGTGGCCACATGCTTAGTATATATTAAAGATATGTTCTATCTGTGCTTCTGTGTCTCTCTCTCTCTATATCCATTTATGTATGTATGCATGTATCTATGTATCTGTCTATCAATTGATCAATCTATTTATCTATGTCTGTCTGTCTGTATATCATCTGTCTTCTCACTCATTTCCCATCAATTAGATAATGACATAGTAACCAGTAACAAACTTCAATCAGATTCCAGTGAACCCTTTCTTTGGAGATATGAACTGTACACTCAGATCTCAAAGAATCATTCAAACATAAAGCTAACAACAGTATGAGTCTGAGAAATAAACAGGGAATCATCATCGAGGGTTTGAGTTTATCATCAAAGGAGGCGAAATCAGAGGATCTGAGTGTAACTAAGGACCATGTTTGTTAGCAGAATCTGGGGGAGTGAGGTTAAAATTATAGAATGCTTTCCGTGGTAAAATTCTCCCCAAATGTGCTTCATGGAGTTTTGCATTATACAGAACGTTGGTAGGCATTATGGGAAGACAGTCTATGTCAGGTAGGTTTGGAAAATACTAATTTAACTAGAGATTTTTTAACTTTAAGGATTTTCTGAGCCCTTAATATGCTGGAGTGCATTGTCAATTCTCAAGGATAGTTGTGGCAGCTGTATGAACCTATGGTGCCTTTAGAAGTCCTTGGGTCATGTTCTGCCTTACATAGCATTAGGGAGGAAGTCTTACTCTTTTCATGTTCTCTCATTATAGCAATAAGCTCTCAGTAAATGGAGGCACAGGGCAGGGAAGAGTAAAATTTCATGTCAATGCAGCTCATTTATACCTCATCACAACCTAAGAGGTAGGTTTTATTCCCTATTGGTGCCCCACCAGTTGCCCTCACCCTTACCTCTCTTGCAAGTGGCTGGATTTTGAATCACCAGCATCAGCATTTCTTTGCCTGACAGAAGTATGCTGTGGGCCTGCCTATAGATCATAAATGCTTAGAACTTAATGCTCCCCTGACCAGTCACAACTAGAAGTGATATATCAGTATCCCAGCCCCTCACCCCTCAGTGGAAGAACTGTATATGGCGCTTCTACACTGGCTGCCAGAGTCCCCCACTGGGGCATACTTGTGCCCCAGTGTGCCCCAGATAATTGCTGGATAATAAACTCTGTTTTTTCTTCTTTTTCCTCTGCTTACTTATGCCCTTACTCCTCTACTAGTGTCTACTGAGATCACCTCACAAATAAACTGTTTGCAATCAGAGCCTTTGCTCTGGGGAACCTAAACTGAGATAAGCCATTTTAGGAAAAGTTAAAAACAAAGTCTGAGTCTACTAGAGGCTATAGAAGGTACACAGGTCATAACTTATAAATGGCAAAACCATGATTTAAATTTAATCAACACATTTATTGAGCACCTACTATGTGCCTGGTACGATCCTAGATGCAGAGGTGGCAAGGTATAAGATAATCCTCTGTCCTAAACAAGAGACAGAAATAAGCGAGTCCAGGCTTGTCTTCAAAGTCTCTGATGGGATACTCTACAAGTATCCCATTAATTCTCTGAGGTTGGACACTTGACCCTTTTTAAGTTGGGAGACCCTTTTCATACCAGATCTGTGAAGACCTCCAAGTCCGAAGCTGTGATTTCAGCTCCTATACCACCTTCTAAGCCACACAGTAATGCATCAGATCAGGACTTTGTTTCTTCATAAATGCTGGAGAAAATTGCAGGATTTTCTGACTCAACAATATTCCTGCCCAGTGTAACATCTCTCTCAATTCATAAGTTGCAAGTGGCATTTGTTCAAGAGAGAGACCACTGGGATATAACATCTTCTTCCAAAACCGTCCTCCTGGTGTGAATGGAATCATTCAGAAATTAGGCATCTTAATAAGCTTTGTGCTCCAGATTTCCGATGCAGCTGGTCTAGCTCTGGGAAGCAGGGTCTGGGCTGGGAGAGGGAAGTTCACAGGAGGGAGTCAGCTCAGGAAGAGTAGCATTTTGTTCACAGTAGCAAAGTAGCTACAGAAATTACAGATTTTATGAGAATGATTTTTATTTTTCCTACTTTGACTGTTTAAAAAGTATAATTTCTTTGACCGCGAGTGATCTCTAGAAACAGAGCCACCTAATTATATTATAGAAATTTTATTGGAAAGGCATATTAGAGATTATGTCCTATGAACAGTCCAGTCCTTTCCCTCCCTCCATTGCTTCCCTTTTTCCTTATCTTCTGATGAGAAACCTAAATCACAAGAGGGAAAATGACTTTTCCTAAGGCATTTGCAGCTCTCCTGAAACTAGAACCCACTAGGTCTTCAAGTGTCACATAGATGTTCTTTCCCAAGATACCAGATATCTTAAGTTTTTAATGTCATCTTTGTCTCAGTAGTTTTGACATAAGAATTATCATGAAGAGAGTTTCAGTTGTCAACCAAGGAAAGGTTTTGCATTATCTGTGGATTTCAGTCTGGTGGACTCGGCTTTCAACACTCTTGCGATACTCAGAGTCCGTTCCTATGGATGATTACCATTATCTATTTGCTGTTTTTCATCTTTGCTTTTATTTTTTGTTATTATCTGTGCTTCTTTAGAGTAGAAATCATGTTTTACAGTGTTTCTGGCCCTAACAGCTCACAGAAAGAACCAAACATGTCATAGGAATGCAGTGACTTATTGCTAATTAATTTCTTTTGTCCGTATTGTTCACCTTTGTTTACTGGGTTTGAAACTTGTGAGCATTTATTTCCTCTGTTGTCCCCTCCTGCAGTCATCGAAATGGCCACAAGGAAGGCATTTGTCGGCAAAAGAGGAAAGAGCTGGCCTGTTTTACCCCCTAATTGAATAATCAGTCCAGAATAATGGTGGGTTGATCTTATTTGCAAACCCAACCTCAGGCTGTTGGTAAAGAGAAACAGCATCGACAGCAACACAGGAGTGTTGTCCATTTCCATCCTCAGTTCCTCTGTGGCAGGAAGAAAGAATCCACTTATTGTTAATGATAAAGCAGTGGCCCACCTTATTTATTTGCACATAAATCATGTCTGGGCAGGCATTTTCGTAGTCCGGCACCAGCTTGCTGCAGTTCGTCTTATCTGTTCCCATTGTGTATGAGCTATTTTGTGGAGATCAAGCATCGCTGCCTGAGTGTGATCCATCTTCATCAGGGAAGTTATATGCTGTAAGGACTTTGAGATGTTATCTGTTGCCATGTGATCATTAAGCAGATGGTCTTGTGCCTCGGGCACTGGATTTGCGAATGGATGGAGATTTCAGTCCTCATCCCCTGTCACTCAGAATCCCTTTGCAGAAATGGATGAGGCCAACGGAAATGGCAGGTCAACTACAGCCTGCCAATCAAACTCGGATCCCTGACCTCCTGTACTCATGGGCACACTGGGGCTAGAGATGCAGACTGAGACTGGAGCTGGATTATCTTACTGGAGAGTGCTAAATGTGGGTTTGAACTAGGCAGCCCCACAGTTCAGGGTCTTGCCTAACAGAATACTGTAACTGCTTGAAGCGGTGGCAAAGGCTTTAGAACAATATTGGGTTTATGAGCTAAGCCCCACATAGTCATTTCCTCATTCTTGTGGCACGTGTCTATTGAATGCTACCAGATGCATGGGGACAGCAGAGGGCAGAGGTGATATAGTCCCTTATTTCCAGGAGGAATAATGCTGGGATAAGCACATAAGCCAAAGACTTTAGAATCAAAGTGGGGCTTGCCAGCTGGTTTTTGGTTGAAACAAATTGGCTTATGCCTCCAACAAGATTTCATTCAGGATTTAATAGAAGCAGGATGCACATGGCCAGGGAAGTGACAATTCAGCTTTGGAAGAAACTCTTTCTCCTCTCAGGTTCAAAAGATCTCCAAGTCCTCGCATAGCAAAACCAGGGATGAGAGTCTAGGGAGGGGAAAAATCACTTAAGCAAGCGTTAAGTACCCGACTGTGCTGGGCGTTATGGAATATATACAAAGAAGAGAGACAGAGACTGTGCTCCCAAAAATTTCATAGTCTGAAATAATTTATAAATGTCTGTTTTATGCTAGGAAAATAAAAAGTATATATCAGGTGCTAAAATGAGAGTTACAGAGAACAGAAGGAAATAGCAAGTGTTGCTAGTTATAGAAATCTAACTTGCAGAAGTGCCTTTTGGCAAATTAACTATTCTTTCTTCCCTCCAAATGTCAGTAATCATGGCCTGCACACTATATCCGGTCCGCCACCTAATTTTGGACATTAAATTTTATTGGAATATAGCCAAGCTCATTCACTTTCCTACTGTCTTTGGCTAGTTTTTGTGTCACAGCAGTCAAGTTGAATAGTTTCAACAGAGTTGTATGGCTCACAACAGAGTTGTATGGCCCCCTTATAGAAAAAAAAAATTGCTGACCCCTGATTTCAATTATCCAAGTTTATTTTGGTGTTAATTTGTAGCTCAGGTGCCCCTGATGACAAATCAATCCCCCCAAACAAACACTTCATTTTCATGCTCTGAGTTTACTTTAAATTAATTTTGAGCATGAGTGTTAAACATAGCTAACTCCTGTGGCACCTGAGGCCCTTGTGAAAATGTTTTCACTGACCTGAGATGTGATGTTCTCCTTTCTGCCTTTATAGAGAGCTAAATCAAGAGCGCCTGTTTGGAAGGAGTGCTTCTGTTCTTTGTAAACTGTAATTGAAGATATAATTCACTGTGTCCCTCAGTCTTTATTCAGAGCTGCTGGCACAAAAATTCTGCTTGAATTTAATTTTAGGATAACGTTGATCTTTAAATTGACTTTATAGGTTTTCCCAGTTCACAACGATCATAAGCTAGTACTTTTCTCTCTTGCCATAGGTAACAGAAAATGCAGAGTCAATTTCAGAGATGAACTTAGTAGTAGACTCACCTTGACTGCCAGGACTGCTACTAGGGTGAGGCAAGAGAAAGGCCTGGGGGCAAAATTTAAGGATACACTCAGTCTCAGGGTTAAACAAAGAAGGGTTGGGCTTCAAAGGAGTGTCTCCTTAAAGTTTGTGCCCAGGTGCCTCTCTTCCCTGCTTTTACCTGAGGCTATCAGCCAAGTACTTGGTGCCTCTGTTTTCCAGATTATGAGGTTCTGATCTGGTTTATGCCATATATATTTTTTATTTTTTCCTTTTTAAAAATTAAACTGATCCAGGTTCTCCCTATGGTAAATGGAGGTACGGATCTCACAAAGCAAACCAATGGGCATGTCAGTGAGTGGGGACTGCCATCTGTCCCCTGTGGGTCCAAATGTCAGGCAGGAGGGAAGCTCGGGGGCCATGTGTCAGCCTCCCAGAAGGAGCTCAGCATGGGAGGTGGGATTAGGGAGGATTATTTCAGTTCTCTTCATTGAGTTCAGGTTTTTATC